>JAUTBT010018656.1:0-21697 GCA_032361225.1 Lepetodrilus schrolli
ATTAAAAAATGAACAAAATCCAAGAGAATATTGTACATGTTTATTACAAATCTTTTGCTCATATATATTAACTTTTCACTCTCCTCTCTTGCACACATTTGCACACATGCATACACACACACACATTCTATCTCTCTCTCTCTCTCTCTCTCCCACCCCCCCCCCCACACACACACACACACACACACACACACACTCACACCCAAGTGTTACATTTAGGTTTCAACCCGTCAATTAACAGTCCGTGTTCGTGATTCTGGCATATAATGAGTTCAGCATCAGGAAAACGAGATGTGCTGAATGATCAACTTCACAGACGTGCCTCAATATCGGCGCTTCCTATATAATAGGCAAATTCTGATCTCGGTGCGTGTGGAAATTGTACTTTCGGAGAACCTCGGCAATATTATACAAGATGGGATACCTGGTCCGCGTTTCACGAAAGGGCCGTACTGTAGTCCTGGCCTAAATCAGTCTGTGCGCCATGGTTTTACTGTAAACAGGAAATGACGTAAACCTCGATTTACATCCTGACTACAGGTATTTTGTTTTCATAAATTATTTTTACAACATTTAAAAAAAAAAATCTTAAATATTGTTTGTGGGTTATATATATATATAATGATATTTTGGGGGGAAATTAAATAGGGACACATTGACGACATATTACCCTGCAAATACATATTACACTGCAATAACGTTATGACGTGTGCACAACGTTGTAATAACGTTATATAACGTGTGTTTGCTATATTATTATCATATATCGTCGATGGGTCCCTATTTTAATTAATTTGTTTCCACCAAATATTATACCTAGATCTACATATAGTTATAACCCCAAACAAATCTTATTACATTATTTTATTTTATTTTAAAGAATTTATTAAAACCAAATAATGGCCTGCTTCAAGTTTCTATACCTCCATCTAGTACCCATGCCTCCATCAAGTACCTGGCCTGCTTCAAGTACCTATGCCTCCATCCTTTGCTATAGACCACACCACTGCTGAGGTTGACGTTAATGTTATCTTAAAGTTACACAGCTTCGTACAGCAGTGCCAATTCCTAGATAGTTGATAGAAACAGTTTACTATACCATACTATAACATACAGCCATCCTCCGGTCAAAGACGTCACAAGATAAAATCACTGTTGAAGTGCTCTCAATGCAACGTCAATTTAACGAGAGTAATGTTGATTCCGATTCGTTGAAATTGGTTTCAGAATTCGACCGTACAGTTTGTCTTTTTCAAGAACAGCTTTTCAACACCATTAAGTCATATATAAACACAGCCACTTTCAGTGCGATTGGTATCAACATAGACACACACGTGTACATTGGAGTAAAGGTTATTTCTACAGAAATCGTGAGTGACTAATTAATTTCCGGTTTGACACCGATAGACTGACGGTGAGCATGGGCAGCTTTTTGATTAGTTCGCAACAGAAAATCAACTTTATTTTTGGAATAAGACAATTTTCAAAGGTCTTTAATCATATCATCGGCATTTCCATGCACGCACGAAGTAGCCTGGCAGACGGAGAGAGATGCACACAGTAAAAATAGTTAGGTGTCCCGGTTAATATTGTAGCAGCATCGACGTTAGGTGTCCTGGGCCGTAAGCCTAACAGGACATTTAACTTTTTCTATTTTTCCTGTGATAGAGATAAACTAAACTAATAGCATGCCTATGAGAATGACAAAATATGTGCAAGGCCTAATCTATTGGCTACAAGTGTAATCGGAAAGGGAAATAAGTATTATGCGATAATAAGCCTAAATTAAAAAGTGCTTCCATGGGCGCTCTATAACATCTGTCTATCAGGACGGTGTGGAAGTATATTTGTTGAATATATGAGTATGAGAGTTGAACCTGATACAGCATTTTACTGGTTTCCATTCTACAAATACATGGTGCTATGTCGTGATGGCCCCATATTAGGTCGACGACGACGAGCCGATATTCCATATCGATTTTTGTTTCATTTTTATCGGAAAAGCAAAACATTGTCAAATCCCCAATAGCAGAATGAAGCAATAATGTACTTCATGTAAGTATATCAATCTTCAGTGGGTTTTGTTTTTAATGATTTTGTATATATTCCGAAATATGTTGGATTTTCATTTTTCCCTTTGTAGATGTCTAATAATGTTTAAATAATATACATTACTATTTAAATTTATAAAAGAAAGAAAAAAGAGATATGTGAAATTAATCTATTTTTGTTTTAGCTTTTAGTTATTTATTTTATATTTTATTTTTATATTTATGTATTTCTTTTTAAATCGCATAGACATACTTGATTGATTGGTTGAATTTGGGTTTTGAGCCACCGTTCAGAGACCTTTATCACATGTTTTGTATGCAAATGCATAGGCCGAACTTTCATCGACTGTTGGTACTAGCTGACTGAATATTCTGCCGCAGTTTGAACAGGGATACCCATTCAGATACAACACTGTTATTAAATGACTCCGGAGCAGACCAGTCCTTGCTTAACCACTTTAATGCTGAACGCCAATATAACCTCTTTTTTTTGGGTATGACAAGGCCTGGGGTCGAATCATAAACGCCACGGAAGCGGTCTAGAGTAATGCTTTTCATAGGCGACAGTGTTAACATATTTAAGCCTAACTATTGAACCAGTGTGTCAAATGTCACCAAACAAACCTTATTGCAGAAATATAGAAATGACGAAAAAGACATCTTCAGCTGCTCGAATTTCCTGTACTGGAACTACTCTTAGGTCACTGGATTTGCACAAACTATGCAATGCAATGGAGTTATCGTCCTTGGTCAGTCAGCACCAGCCTGTGATCCCAGGTTTACTGCAACATTCAGCGCTACGAATGTCATAAAAACTGACAAGCAGTAATACAAGTGAAAGAATCTTAAAAGCGGATATAAACCTCAATTTAAAAAAAAATAATTAAAAATAACGAATGATCCGTGACTGTGTCAATAAATTACGTGTAGAAACAGATATACAATCATTATACATGTCAAATTGCTCTCAGCTCTTTGTCCTCAACTCTCAACCTTCGGATTCACGTGTTCATTCGCTCGGGTTATTTTTTATTTAAATTTTGCAACTGTTTTTAAATGTTTGAAAACGAAAACGGGACCGTACCATATTAACTTGCGATGTTCCTATTGGAAATGCAATGGCACTATGCACTGGTGTGCGCGCCCTCACACACATACACCCAACACACGCACACACAAATATACACACGCAAATACACACACACACACACATACACACACGAACATAGACAGACAGACAAGACAGACACGAAATAAACACATACACACCGGTGTGTGTGTGTGTGTGTGTGAGAGAGAGAGAGAGAGAGAGAGAGAGAGAGAGATAGAGAGAGAGAGAGAGAGAGAGAGAGAGAGAGAGAGAAGCGAGAGCTGGCTGGGAAAAATTAGGTGGGTGAGGGTATTAAAATATAATTGATCAACAATTAATAAATATATGATAATGGTTTGGAACTGACTATGATAATAATCATGACGTTAGCTTAATTATTTGTGTATATGACTAAAATGTAACACTTTACACGGCATCCAAACCTTTAAAACGATGTAGGCCTGTTGAGTATAAATAAAACAAAACATGGTATGCCTTCTATATAAAAACTGTCGCATCTGTAATGTTTAACCTATACTTGAATCATGGAATATCTATATATTTACCCGCGCAAATAATTAAGTGTATGAAACACAGGCTATTAATTTCCAAACACTGCACACTATTTCTTGTCATTTAATCTGATATGATCAATGGATTTATGTGTGCATAATGTGATAGTTGGAAGTTATCCCTTTGAACTTGTTATCAAAGTCTGAATAATCACATGTTGACATTGCATTCTTCGTAAACTGTGTCGTGTAATTACATAATAATTAAGTATCGAACGTCGATATTACTAATCTACTTTAGCGAGTTGCAAACAGGTGCATGAGTTGTCTCCCTTCTTCAAGATGGCGTCGATTTTCAGCCTTGATGATTTCAGAAATAATCAGAGTTAGAAAATGATCGGAGGATGAATCTCTTCCTAGCATTAATATTTACTCTAATAGACTGCCAGTGTAAGTGCCTTATTCGTTTGATTTCTGATTTGTGTGCGTTGTTTCAAATAATCAAAGTGATGATTGTTGGGTAATGATGTTTCATTTCAAGACTCGAATATTCAACTTCAAGATTCGTGGTGTTGGAGTAGTGAACATGCAGTCGCACCATACGTTAATCTAGTTATCAACATGTCCAATACATTATGTTTGTGAAAAAAGTAATTGAAATGCCTTTTAAAAATGTGCAAAGGACTTTGTGTACACATTCTCCCGAGCTATTCTTGATTTTCTACACCCCAAGCCAAATATTCGAACAAATATTCCTCTACTAGTTTTAGTAAAGTTGGCGGCACATTTTGCTCGCATATCTTTCATAGGAGGATTATTGCTGGATTATTCCTGTAAGTGAGGAATAGCAAAACATTATCACTACACGGCCATAAACATGGTCAAACCTTGAAGCATGTTTAATTATTAATATAGACAGTTAACATGACTGACGAATTGACAGGTAGCACCTTCATTATCACTGATACAAAATACTAATCAAAACTCTGTATAAGTTTTGATACAGAAATAATTTAAATATCAGCAGATGATATAATCTGGTGACATTTGTTGTCAAAATATAATGTTCCTTATTATGCATCACAAATATGTATAATTTACAACTTGTTTTTGGAAAATGAAAGCACACTGATTAGTAGCTGTGCTTTTGTAGTTCTATATTGTACCCTATTAATATTTTGACGTTTGTTATTGTAATTTGGCACCATCGAACTTCAGGTATTCCGTATCATTTGAATGCAGACAATATTAATTCGGCTTTTCAATTACATGTAATTCATATTTATGAAATGAGGGGTAGGCTTGGATAATGCCACCAATCGATTCACTAACCATTTAATCCTGCATACATATTTTCCCACATTAATAACTTTCCTAAAGATCAGAGAATTTCATCACTTTTAATTGTCCATCTTGTAAAGTTCACAGTGTGATACAGAGTTCAGATATATGCAAATTAAATTCAGAGATTCGGACATGCTTATTAACTACTACCTCGCCAAAAAATATGTTTTTAACTCTCTCCATGCTGTAGGCAACTGTGCCTTATCCAGCAGGGACAGAGTTAAGCACATGCAAATATATTTTTCCATAAGAATTGATACACGATTTTGTGTAATATCATATATGAATGAGCACAATATTGCCATTTTAATTAGGATGATTTTCAATTTCAAGCAATTATGTTTATTTTTCAGATGGGTTGTCAAATGTCGTGAGGCTCTACATTAAAAATTCGTTCCATCAGATAGCAGAAGGCAAGCACGACCGAGTGCCATGCAAAATAATCAGTCAAAACACCAGCCTGGACTGCTATAGCCTGTACAAGAAGTTCTACTGGGAGGCAGGGGGAGATAAGTCTACCATTCCCGATCAGAAGATCGTGGACAATGGCTGCTCAGTCCGACTAAACATCAACAACTCAACATCCTACGACGCCGGCATCTACTACTGCATCCTCATCAATGAGGAAAACCTGGTCCTCAAACGTCAGCTGACCATACATATAAACCCCAAGATGAAAGGTTTGTTTGTGTAGTCTTGGTAAATAACGAATTGTCCACCTGACATCACATGAGAGAGAATGCGAGTTAAGTCCCGTGTCTTATGCTCACACACGTGAATAACCTCATGAATTCCTAAAATAACAAGTATTGTTCACAAACTTATTTTTCACAAATATTTAAACATTTCAAGCTTCACATAAATACAATATTTTCCACATGTAAGCACAATAATTGAATAGTATGATATTGTTACATGCTACCCATTTGCGTAATTGCAATGCCCAACTACATTCTTTCTCATCTAATCTTAGAGGATTCATATACCAGCTCCGTGGTGCAAAGCTTAGAGCATCCGCCCGGAGAGTGGAAGGTCCGTGGTGCAAGCCACGGCCGCGTCACGTCATACCAAAAGACGATATAAGATAGTAATTGTTGTCCCCCTGCTTGGCGCTCAGCATTAAAAGGGACGTATACAGCAACGGCTGGTCGGCTCAGAGTCAGCACAAAGTATCTGAGTGGGATACCCATGTTTAACTGCGACATGTGGTATTTCAAGTGTGCTAGCACTATAAAGACTGGTGGAAATCCAGACTAGTACAAGCAGACAATAATATTCATCGCTCTCCAGCTCCCTGCTGTGAGACACATGCATACCAAGGAAGGACCAGTCTACTAAAATCAGCAAAGCTGGAAGGTGACTGTAAAAGCAGTAAACACACACATACACTTAGAGGATCTCTCTGATTGGTTGATATTTTAATTATTTTAATAGATATTCATCCAAGCCTTGCTAGCCAAAAATGGAACTTACAGAGAAGGATATATCCCAACAGGTGATAAGTAGGCATAATGGTCGTGTTTCGAGGATGCACTTGCGTATACGATATTAACAGTGTTGTATATATATTCTCAACAAAATTAATATACGGGCCAGTAGCCTTGCGGCCACAAATTTATCTAGTATTGGGAATCGGTTGGGATTTTGTAATTGATATCAGTGATTATCGGATGGACCCAACCGATCAATCATCTGTTGCATAATTGGCACGGTCTAGCATAAATAAAATAGTAAATATTTAAGTTTTTAATGCATGTTTTGCATGTCCTGGTGCATTATTTGAATCCCAGTTGTATCTTTATTCCCTGCTAATTTATTCACACGTTTAATATATATGTTAACTGATGTTGGTTTCTCTCAACATTTTGTTTATATTGACATTGCACGGAATAACATCTTGAATGTCAACATTTATTAGGGGAAAACTATTTTAATATGAATGGTTGAGTATAATTTTAGCGCAAATAAAGGTTAAAATACGCATTTTTTTTGGCGAATGGTAAATTTTGTGTTTATATGATGATTTATTAATGTTTAAAGGTCCTATACTGGACATAGCAAGAATATGATACTCAAAAACAGGTCTTGTTGCCAAGACTTGACGAGGAAAAGAGGAAATATATTGGGACCGGGTGCGCATGTGCGGTGGGCATGGCATTATGGGATATAGGAATATCTGAAGCTAACTAACTGAACGAGAGAATAGTGCACATTGAGATGACTGGCTAAGTATACTAACGAAAAAAAGAGATAACAAAAATCTACTGTAGTTACCTACCCCAGCTTCACAAGAACATATTATTCTTTGATAATCCATAAGTTCAAAAAAACCCATCTGCTGGCCCTTATTTTATTTTGTTAAGTATATTAAGTGTTATCAGTCAAATGGACATTATTTACTTGCAGGAGGGGAGGCCAAGCGGTGTGCCACTACTGCTATGAAGTGCGTGAAGTCTGACCGATGTATTTTCCTGAGGTATCGATGTGACGGATTTAATGACTGTCCAGACGGGTCAGACGAGGATCGATGCGGAAAAGGTAACTCTGTCTGAATGTCCTGAATTTATGCACACACATGAAAATAATATTTTTTATATATATATATATATAAAATACATTAATAATAATAATGATGTTCAAATATTATAATAATGATGTTCAAATATTATAATAATAATAATAGAATAATAGAAAAACTATTTTAAAATATTTAAATAAATGATAATAAATAAATATAAAATAAGTAAATAAACAATAAACAAGCAAACACGATGAATAAGTAAATAAATTAATAAATATAAATAAATATAAAATAAGTAAATAAATATGAAATAAATAAATAATAAACCAAACAAGGAAACAAGTAAAAGAAATTGAAATCCTAGATCTTGTCAAGAATATGATTCATTTCAATTTACACTCGAGGAAATTTTATTGTTGTTAACCCTCTGCACAGCTATAATAGAGCGATGATGATTAGAAGATTAAATTTAAACATATCATTTGAACAGGATGAAATTGCCATCAGAAAATATATTAATGTCTTATGAATTAATACATAAATAATTAACTAATTAATAAATAATTAATGTGGACGCATGTTTCCAGATAAGTGTGTGGACAAGTTCAAGTGTAACAACAGCCGGTGCATCAAGAAGGAGTTCACGTGCAACAAGCAGGATGACTGCGGGGACCACTCCGATGAGGACCAGTCCATTTGCGCAGCAGGTAATGCGTGGGTCCGCAATGAGCATTCTCAGCACCATGGGGATCATACCACCCCTGCTATGAAGTATTTTCACTCGCCTGGCAAAAGGTCTTCCAGGCCTACAACGATTTACAAAGGGTGGATTGGATGTATATTTTAGGAAATTGTGTGGTTCAATGTTTGTATGTTCCAATAGCTAATTGCAACGTGTTGATGAAAATTGTTTAGGAATTATGGTTTCTTTTGAATTGAAAATGCTGAATATGGCGTCTAATAAATGAAAAAAGGTTTGCAAGAATGCTAAAAATATGCTTTGGACATTTGACAGGGCAGATGGTAGTACAGTAGGGATGGGTATTAGCACAATGTTAAAACGTTAGGACTTCAGAGCCAAAGGTTCTAGGTTTAAACCCTGTCCTGGGAACCAATGTTCAGGAAAGTTACGTTTCTGATGCAATCATAGTAGGATGCACTGCCATGGCAATGCAGTTATGATCCTTGGTTTATCAGTACCAGCTGGTGCCCGCAGGTTTATCAGTACCAGCTGGTGTCCGCAGGTTTTCTCCAACATTCAGTGCTACCATGTTTGGTTTGTCATTACCAGCCAGTACTTGCAGGTTTACTGCAACACACAGCATTATGGGTGTTGCAGGTTTGCTCCTGTAAAATGACAAGCAGTGATGTGAGCAAAATAATCTTGAAAGCAACAATAAACTGAAACAGTTACGGTAACAATGACACAGATAAGACTTGAACATATGATTGTATGGCTCCCTTCGTGTCGAACTGAATGTATAAATATTTTATTTCGTTGTCGCAGGATACACGTCAGAAACTCCTCCCACTCTAGATGACGACCATTTCGATTGGCTAAAGACCACCGTGTACACAGTGATTGGTTGCACTGTCGCCATAGTGATATTCATATCCTTCATCGTCATCGTGGTGTTCCGTGTCAAGATGAAGCGGCTGCGTGCTCGTCGCATCGCGCGGGCGTTGGAGCGGCACCGACAGCACCAAGTCAGCTGTGGTCAGGGCAGGAACCCGGAACAGGACCCGTTCTTGACCATAGGAAGCAACTCCCACTATGGCAACATCATCGTCAATGTCAACAACGGTGTCCAGTACGTACCCACGGGCGAATACGCCGCCTTCGTAGATTCCCCGCCCCCCTACCACGAGGTCATAGCAACCCAGAGAGACAACTCACCCCCACCTCCTTACAGCACGATAGACCGCACCCCTCGGCCCAAGTCGGGAACGGGGGAATCCGGGGAGGGGGAAGGTAACGCTGGGGGTCGCGACATTCGACACACGAACCCATCGACGTCGGATCGAGACATGACCAGCATTCAAGAAGACACGGCCGTGGGGGCACAGAATAACCCACGATGCAGCAGGAGCGATATCAACCCTCCATCGTATCCTGGGAGTTCCACGAACTTGGCAGCAACAATACCAACGTCAACAAATCTCGTCGACGTGCCGGCGAACTCGGTCAGCCCCAGTGGGAGTAGGACAGAGTCGACAGCGCCACAGGGTGAGGTCAGAGACACCGCGACCTCCACGTTAGAATCGCAGTCGCCTCAGAACATTGCTGGCACCTCCAGCGGATCGCTGCTCCCTCGGCCCGCCAGGCTCGCAGTGCAGGGAGGTAAAATCATGCTCAGTGCTGAGAATGCTCAAGACGCGGGCTCGACCTCGCAGCTCAATGCAGCTCAGGATGGAACGAGGTCACGTCAGTGCCATCTAGAGGTCAAGGAAGGTCAGATCGTCCTGACCGACATTTCCCGGAGCGACCTCGGTATTCAGTCACCATTGAACACAGACAATGTAGTGCAGGGAACCGGAGAATTAGAAGTGCGAGACGGAGAAATCTTTTTCAAACCAAAAGACACGTGAAAGAGATATTAGTTTATACAGGGTTTTGTGTACATACTAGGAATCAAGGGTTTGTTCTTGTTAATTTTCATGTACAAATGATCAATTGTAATCTTTTAGTATCAAATATTGTCCATTAGTGGTTACAAATGATGTCTGTTGTTACGAAGACTTGGAAAAAAACATTCTGTTACGAACTAAAAATATGCCAAAGAAAAATTAGTGCTGTATTGGGGGTCATATTAGTTGCACCTTTAGCTTGACTTGTCCATCAAGCTTTTGATGACATAGGATTGTCTCTCATCTGTTGTTATTCACTAATTGTCGCATAAGGGTTAAATATTCAACACAAAGCATTAAATCAATCAATATTCAGTAATCATGGTAACATCTAATTTCAGAATTAAAATTATTATTAAAATTTACAGGATTATTTCCACGGAAGATATGATATGTTTTATCATCGTTCGGAAATAAATATAGAACATACTTCAATTACTTATTGATCTCTCTTCCACAAAGCATAAATGTCAACATTTCTTTGTAGTCAAATTCAAATAACTAATTGTGTTTAACAGTCCAAGGTAATTTGGACATCCGAGATAAATAGTTTTGTTCTTCTGTAAAATATTTCTCTGCATATGAGTAAGGTAATTAATTTACCAAGAGATTTCCATGTACTTATAGTGTCTACTTTAAGAATTTAATAATAATAATCCTAAGTGACAAAAAAACTTATTAGAAGCATTGTGGCAAACACCTTTATGGCTGTATTTACTTCATATACTGCTGAACAATAGAAAGGCATTGGTACGATATTGGCTGATCTAGGATATACCGGTATGCGTATATAAAAAAAAGAAATTGGGGCACGACACATAATATGCAAAAGTTTTCAGCCAAAAATATATTTGGAATATGCTAAGGAAGTGCCCTTCATTGTGCTCTGCTGGTATGCGGGCCTTTAAACTACTGTGATTAACATGCGCACCATATTGAAATTTGACATGTTGTTACATTACTTTATAATTTGTACGGCATTATTATTTTTCCGAATTGGTCTTCCTTTTTTTAGTTGACTACTTTTACACATTATCTTTTTAATTTGTATCTTAGATCATTTTTTAATTGATTTTAGCTCAATTTATTTGAAATCATTTTCATAATTGTGGCACATTTTTTTCCCCGCCATTGTTTCTCTTGGCTAGCGCACACTTTTCCATTTTGTTGGTCATTGGGAGTTTCTGAAGTTGTCTATATCGTATATACATACCTATCAAGTGCTTTAGAGTGGTTACAAGCAAGTCAGATTACAAAGCTATATGGTCGAGTTCAAATCCAAGTTAACGGCTGCTATAATATTGATGAAATTCTCTGGGAAAATAGCATAAAAAACAAGGACTTGTTCACTTTATACATTTCACAGAATCTTGAAATTGAAAATCGGTGAAATCGAGATATTCTTTTATAGTTGTAGGCTACCACATTCCTTAGTTTCATCCATAACTTAATGCATGACATCAGAGTGATGTCAAAACATGCCTAGTTACTAGTAACCTAAATTGAAATTATTTATAGATTTTTTTTGTGTGTGTGGTCATCCGTTAGTTTGAGCCAGAAAGATGTGTATCTGTAGATTAATCAGTATGAAAACATACATATGACAAGTGATTTTGTCTGTAGATATAGTTTGTGAACAGTATTAAAACTAATCATCTTCATGCTGCATTAATTAATCAAAATGGTAGGGCATCTTTGAGTTCCACCAGTAGTGAGATGATTAAGTATGTGGCCATACTGTGTATGGCTGCCATGGGAACTACTTCATACATTGTGTATATAATATGTAGATATAATGAACAGATCAAGTGCTACAGTACTGTTGTATACTACCCAGGGAGTTGAACAGATAAGGAAAATAGTGCACACTGATCCATTGTCCGAGGTAATAATGTAGCGCTTTGAACGCGCTTTCGAGCATTGATTTGGCGCAATATAAATGTGCATGTTAATATTATTATTAAAATACCTGTATTTGGGATAAATCTGCAATTGGTAAATAAAACAGCATTTTTAGAATAACGGGTTTAAATTTATATGGAAACTGCTGACTTGGGATGTATTTCTGTTTACATAACTGTTTGAAGAGCAAATATCGGAGAATGAGAACATTGGTACAACTTGCTATTGTAGTGTACAATACTAGTATTTCATATGATGGCGTTTTATTGACAGCTGATTTTGTTTTTGTATTTTACAAGAATATGTTTATTATTGTACAGCATGTTTAGTCGATGGAGAATATGACATTTCATCCGTCAAATTTTGTACACAATAGATACGTATATGCAGATGTCATTGTATATTCATATTGCACATAAGTATTGTGTGTAGACTCGGCACATTGTGATATGTATATCTGGACTAAATTGTTTAACCCTCTCCCTGCTGGATTAGGCTCAGACGCAGCTCTTTAGGGCTCTTGGTTGCCTTCAGCATAGAGAGGGTTAATGGAGATATTAAGGGTGTTTAGAATTAGTTCTTGGAATTACACAAATCTGGTGAAAAGATTGAAGGGACAATTTAACAATGCATGCAGGCTTATATAGCTTAGGAAACATGGGGGGGCAAGGCCTACTACAAAAATAATAATTAATTCTCGTGCAAGCCTGCATCACTAAAGTGGCAAGGTCATCTTTGCATGCAATAGTGCGTATGTACAAATATTTTTAATAACAAAATGTTTTGGCAAGATCATCTTTGCGTGTAATATTACACATTTTTCAATATTAAATTATTTGTGTGTGTGTGCATAACATTACTTGTCTAGGCGGAAACTTGAGAAATATAATCGATAATATGAAAAATGAAGCTGTATCGCTAATATCAACAGTGCTGTCTTCTAAATATATCAAAAATATAACAGATGTTTTGCCCCATGGTTTATTGCCTAAGCATGGATTATGGGAGAATTTGAGGGAATTTGTGCATGAAATGTCAGAATGGAGCTCATTAATGTGAGAGGGTATGTGTAATTAATTAGGATTTTTAATAATAATTTCTAGAAAAAAATATGAAAAAGAATTTGCCGGGGTAAGATAGTTGTATCAGAATATGTAATAACCCTGTTAGTGACCTTTGACCTATGCAACGATTATCTTGCCACTTTAACATGCAGCAAACTAGAGTTTTTGTTCACTGAAATTAGATCTGTGTTTTATGAAGGCATTTTAATGTTTTCCATGTTGTATTGCATGTATTTACATGCCATGTAGCCAAGGTCATCATGTAGCCATAGTAACCATGGTTCTACGTAGTCATGTTGTCATGACAACCACATTGCCATGGTAACCATGTAGCTATGGTAACACTGCCATATAACTTTAGCAGCATCAAAGCTTTCTCATTGTCATTTAACACATTAGCACAGAGCACAGATTTTCAACTATGGTAATCTCCAAAACTGAAATACCTCAAAGCCAACTCTGATCGGTGTGTGCATAAAGTAAATTTGGATGTTTCAAGGTGTTTTTTTTTATCCCTGGAAATTATTCCTAATGGAAAGCTGCAATTCATTACAGGAAAAATTATCTTTAAATTATTAGAAAAATATTAATTTATAAAAATGATCAGTTTTTATTGTCTTAGTGACAATAAAAATTAAAATTTTGAATTTATTATGTGAGTATTTGCTTTAATAATTAGAAATTTGCACTTGACCAAACTTGGCATTTTCCTATGTTTATATAATTATTTTTTTTTTTAACATTAACAGCAGCATTATGGGTAATTGATTTTGAATTTGTTAATATATCTATAAATAGAGGATCTCGTATGAGTGGTCATGTATTACTAAATTTATTAAACGAGTTGGCAACATTCAGTAATATATGGACACAACTGAGATTCTATTTATCACATTACTGTAGAAACTTGTAATATTGATTTTTATATCGATTTTCAGTCTAAACACTATTTAGCGAAATGTCTTGGGAACTGGGTTAAAGAACGCAGACAAAATACAGTTCCAAGTAAATATGTAAATATTAATAAATGTGATTGCATATTTAATTGAAGAAATATTTTTACATTATATTCTACAAATTAAGCCATAAAAAGCTCTTAAATAGGTCCCAAAAAAAGACTTTGACTTTGCGTATGAATACAATTATAATAATCCATTGTGTTATTGCACTAGTGAAAATATTTATTTTTATAGCATGGGTTTATTACACTCCCAGACTCGGTTATGTGATAAATATGTTTTAATATTGGAAATTAACTTTCTTGCATATTATTGCATACATTAATTAATTGTACATTTTGACTACATTTTGGATAACTTTTGTATTTGAGACTCACTTTTCCTTGATGTTGGCAGTAATGATTGTTTTTTTGGTATGTATATTATGAGTATCACTTTTTACCTGGAAGAAGAAAATAAGAACAATGTGTTTGTCAGAACAAACATTTAAAAAAAATTAAATGTAAATCTTGGCCCAGGAGTAAGATTAAACATTTTTATTTATTTTTAATTTTTAAAAATGTGACCCAAGCCTAACGCCACAGTTTATCGAAATCCGTGGAGCAGTGAAGGTCATTATATTGAGGGCTCATTGTATTTTTAACCAAATTAATATTCCACATAACTGTGGTACATGAATATACATGATGTCCCTGTGAATGTTTTGCTGGAATTTCCACAAAGACAATTGTGTGAAATGATTACTATTTTGTCACAACATTTGTGATATTATATCCCAGAATATATTGAAATTATTTCATTAATGGTCCTAGGTAGTCGTAGCAACTACAGAACGTGCATTGTTATTTACAAGTAATACATCAAAGGCAGTGTGAACTATTAAGCATTTCCAGAAAAGTAAGTGGAAAGAAAATAACTTTATTTCTAAACATTATTCTGGAAAATAAGACAAATTCAATCTCAACAATAATTGAATACATTTAATTATTACAAATATTCTCCACACACTACATTGAATTCCAATTTTATTTTCTTGTCTCCAAACATTTATGCAAAACATATTGATCTTCTGTTTGGGTGTTGTATAAAACAAATTTGCTCAAGTGGATTTTGTAATTTTTATTAAATTTTCTTTCTGAAAACATTTGTTTCTGAATATGATTTTGACACCTATTGCATTCATTAAGCTTTTCAGTGACCAAGTATCAACTGTCATGAAAATAAATATTACAGTTTACCAATCTAATTAAAATCAGATCTAAAGTTTCACTCCTTAAGTATTTTGGACGTTAAGCACCAAATTAACTAACTCGTGCTGCATTTCATTTTAACTCATCTATAGTGTAATTTAAATATGCATTGTCGCGTATGGGTGAAAGATTCCTGCTGCGACGTTAAGCACCAAATTAACTAACTATTTTGGACATTCTTTGCTGAACAGACATTACTGTGTGTCAAAAAATCTGAGCGATATTTAATATCTGATTTGGTTGAGATTGGCAATTTACTTGATTGCAACCTTAAATTACCACTCATAAATGCCTTTAATTTTTACATTCTTTCCGCTGAAGGCAACCAGAGATGTCTGAAGTAAAGAACAGCAGTTAACCCTTTCCCTGCTGGATTAGACAGACATTGTTCTTTAGGGCATCTCCAGTTGCCAGCAGCATGGAGATGGTTCACTTTCAGGAAGATGGTGAAAAAATGTATGTTCTCATTTCACCAATGTTAAAATACTGGTACAGTGTACATGTAAAATACTGGTATATGTACCGTACAACGAGGAACCACAAATACAAATCCGCCATGTGGAGCTGTGATGCAAAGAAGTTCCGGAAGTTATTGAATAGACAACGGCGAAGCATAAATCACTACTAATGGTCGTCGCACTAACGTTTATTTAAACAATTTTTAAAATAAATACATACTGCAATGTTGGACTGTTAGCCTGAGGGTATGTATATTTAGACATCTCAATTATACAAGATCGAATTACAGAAGTGAAATACTATATTTTACTGCCAAAAAAACATCATTATCAAAAACATGGTTGCCAAAAACTGATTCTTTTATGAATTGAATTATTGTTTTTCGTCACAGCAGGAATATTTTATCTATACGCAATGTATGAGAGAAACGTGCTAAATATGTAATACGTACTATCCTGACGCCAACATGTTATGAATGTACCAAATATACTCTGAGTAACACCAAATCTTACGCAAGATATGCAATAATTACCATTAATAGTGACTTGTGCTTCGCTGTCGACTATTCGATCAGTTCCGGAACTCCTTTGGGTAGTAGTGCCACACTTATTGCTTGAAGATGGCATTTGCAGTATTATATGTAGACAGAACTTGAAGATTTTATTGTACTGCTTTTGTCTTGCCATGTGCACATGATGCAGTAGTTTTACACATGTACTCTAGATGGGCTTTAATAAATTGTTTGTTGTTCTAGAAGTCTTCAGTTTTACTTTCATGTTATAGCGATTCAAGTTCTGAATTAAATCTATAAATTCAGGCACAATTGTACAGTCAGAAATGCTGTTGATGTCATTATTTATTTTGAAGGGACATAAAATCATCACATATTACCCTGTATCACAACATTTCTAATTGTATAGTCATAATTAGTTTATTACTAAAAAAAATATTATGAGGGTTTTCAATATGCATAATAGTGGTATAGTGCAATATAAATTAATCTACAGTGAATCTGGCAATCTGATTGGTCCATGTGGCCCCAAAACATTGTTTTCATCGGCCACTCCCACTTGATTGACAGGTCAGATGCCTCACCAATATTAAGTACAATTGATGCACCTTCTTGGACCACTAAATCCATTAAATATCTACCAATTTGTTGAGTAATTTATTCATCAGGATTGACTGCAATAAAAAAATTTACGTTCATCGGATATGAACACACTGATACATAGGCTGAAAAACGTCAGGTGTCACCGTAGCCAAGTCTTGAAGTTGATTAGTTCGAAAATGCCTCTGTTCACCCAGCAGAGAATGGGTACCCGGTAGGATGAGATGGAATGTGAATGCCAATCAAGCACCTGAAATGACAGCTTGGATTGTATACTCCTCATGGAGTCGTGTATTGGTGAAAGATTCCAATAACTCACTCCCCATGGAGTTGAGAAGGAAATTGAGAGAACACTGCTCTGTTGACCTGTGTAATAACAGCACTATGAGTACACTGATCTTTTGACCTGTGTAATAACATAGCCTTATGAGTTTGAGCACAGATTTGGTAGAATCTAAATGTGCACATTATCATTCCCATTATCAAAAATCAATATATTATTAATGAAAATATTTTACAGGCGAACCAAAAAATCCGCTTCTCATTTTATGACAACACTCTTGTAGTCTTACATAAATGTCATCGCAGAAATTGAAAATATATTTATAATTTATTTTTTAACAAATTCTTATAATTAAAATACGGTCATTGAATAATAGTAAAATTGCAATATACCTTGTGATATATACCTATATATATTGAGACGATATTTATTTATATGAAAACATTTTTATAGACATAATAATTTCTTATTATTGTGATGTCGACACTTGCATTTAACAATAACGATAACCCTCTACATTTATGTTAGTGTTACTTTTAAATTCAACCAATTAAAATATTTATTAAAATACATTATTGCGAGATTCTCTATGTAGAATATAGATTAACATAATAATTATAACTTCTCAATTCTAACTGTTGGAGGCCCACGTTGAATGCTTGCTACTACTGAAAATACGGTAATAAAGGTTTGCTATAAAAATGGAAACGGACCATAGACATTCCTGATCCGGAAATGACATCACGTGCTATTTCTCCTGTAGAGTGTCTGACAAATGCTGGAAGAATATGGAATCGCTGTCACTGTCTAGGACTTGCAAGGTGGGTTTTCTATTAATCCCAAGTGCTTAAACTAGTACAGTTTGTCATATACATGAAGCCTAGTTATCTCTGTAACCCTGTTTAATCCCTCACAAATATTAAACGAAAGCATTCCCAGAGCGAGTTGAAACAACCCTGCTCAGAGCTGGCGCAAAATGACAAGACAACGTGGTTGACATCTGTATTTTGATTGTGCGGATTTCGGGATCCTAAATCTTGAGCTAATTTCATGAATTGGAAATGATGTGGTGAACATTTGAGAAATACTGATTGTTTTCATTAATATATTTGTGAATTCTCAGATAAATCGTTAGTGTTTCTTTAGAGATAATTTGGCGATCCCGTGGTCTGAAATATATTCGTCTGAGTTGTGAGGTTCCAGAAGGGGGCGTGGCACAGCCAAGATATTTCATATTATGATTGATACGGTACGATTGATACTAATGTTATGAGAGTAAATAATGATGATGATGATGATGCTAATCTATTGGTGTTACATAACAAGTGTATATTGGTAAATCTAGTTCAACATTTTCAACATTTATAATCAAATAAATGTTCATAAAGTTGAAAACCATCTTTCACGTCACAGGAATGTTGTCATTGTAGACTATGAGTAACAATACAGTCACCATGTGTAATGTATGGATTATTTTCTATAGCAAAGTGGAATAGTATCTCATGAGTAAACACAATGCATGTACACTGTGCACAACGGCATAGGAATGTTAACAGCCAATGCAATCCAGAAATAGTTTTTTTTGGTTTTTTTTTACCTGTGAGAGATAATGTACACATTATAACAAAGTTTTAAAGCAACACTACATTGTAAAATTACTATTGCTTTATATAAGTTTAATTAAATCTTTCATTTTTATGGCTCTAATCATAAGTTTAGGCAGCTGTTTAATTTAACTCTTTCCATGTTAGATGAAACTGAAGATGCTCCAAATTAAAGTGCCTAATCCAGCAGAGAAAGAATCTAAATGTATTTTCCTACACCATTTTCGGTTTTGTAAACTTATTTCAGTTATACCTGTATCCCCAACATATAATATTAGGCCTACTGATTGTGATACAGTCGCATGCATTGAAGATAATTTTAGACCAAATTTTAGGTATTAATGCAAAGTACAATAACTTGGCCTACACATCATGACTTTAAATTGTTACTTCAGTAAGGATAATGTATTTTACATGGAATAATAATAAAATAAAATAATTGTAATAATATATATTTATAATATGTCTAACTGTGTATAAACTGATAAATTATAATGGACAATGGAGGCAGCATTCAAAATTGTACGTCAATAATATTTATCTTACTGGTTGGTTTCCTCCATTCAAAACACTATTGATCAGTTGTTACTGGTGCTGTTGAAAAACATGTAATTTATGAGGTGTATTTAACAACTTTGTAATATTCCCATGTTAAAAATAAACAATTTACATGTAAAGTTCGAGTGTTATTCACTTCTTCTACTTTAATAGATAGATAATGTCTATGCAACGACACAACTTAAAATTTTATTTTAAAATAAAATAGGTGCCAATTATAAAGTAATACAGTTTGTTAAACTAGGTCTAAATTATTGCTACGTTTGAGTGTGGGAAAATGTGTTGTTTGTGAAAGCAATTGTCTGGTCCACTGAATGTTTGTCTATGTGAGATATATTGTCTATGATTAAATCTCAACATGGTCAGGGATGTGCTCTTATGCATTGACTTACTGACTTTCATCTTTTGTGACAAGTAAAAGTGACTAAACCGTGACTAAACCGTGACTAAATCTCTATTTACATCCCATGTACTATTGTCCAGTTCCTGAATATCCACTCACAATATACTATGTATTTTTATGGCTTGGCCCATATTTATCGAATAGGAGCAAACATAGAAATTATGTCCAGAAATTATTTATGAATTTCTATATGGAAGCTTGCAGTGTTTAGCTAAAGTTTTGTCGTGTATGTATGTAAACCTGTTGGTCAACACAATATATCAACATTCAATTTTTGTGATTTAATGTTGGTTTTGTCCAAGGTGCAATTTGTTGAAAACTTGGGGAAAAGGAAAGGTATGACAAAGCTGTGAAAATAATTAGCGATAGCTCGGGGTTGTGCTGAAGTTTCTTAACCAGCACGTGGTCACGCTCTGATGGGGGTGAGGTATCGGTTAGTCCACTTTTGAGTGTTGAAAGCTTGCGCTGATAAAAATCTTGTAATAATATTAACTCTTGCTGTTAACAAAAGCTTTGGAAGCTCGAGTTTCTTTATTTAGTCAATGAGTGTTCCTTGAGTTTTAACACTTGCAACTTTAAAGCCATGTTTAGTGGAGGTAGGTATTTACTGATGAGATTGTCAGCTTTACAAAATACAGGTGGTTAAAATGTTAAAGTTGGACATAGATGCACGATACAAACAAATGACTAATTAATGCTCTTTTTGATTAGGGAAACAATTTTGAACAGTTTCATGTATAAAATATTTGTACATCTGATTACCATTGGTACAATTCGATGGAGTAAATAGACTTTTTTTTATATATTATTATTTTGAAGAAACTTTGATTTTTATTCCATAAACTGGAGCTAGTGAAAGATGTTAAAAGGAAATCCAGACTAGTACAAGCAGTACATCTGCATGCACGCCATGATGTGAGTGAAAAAAATCTTGAAAGTGGCTTTAAACCCCCAAAGCAACCAACCAACCCAAGATAACTGAATCATCCTGTTTATCATTTAGCATATTTCTTTAACCGTTAACCCTCTCCCTGCTGGATTAGACAAAGGCACAGCTCTTTAGGGCATATCCGGTTGCCTTCAACATGGAGAGGGTTAAAACCACCATTTACCTGTTTTTATGTAAACTTTATTTAATATGTCTTCATGTAAACCTCTACTTAACGTGTGTGTGTGTGTGTGTGTGCACGCGCGCGTGTGTGCATGTGTGCAATACTAGTTAACAGCCTGAGTGAAAAATAGTTCAGTCCATTAGATTATGAAACTTTTTTGAGTACAAACTCATGCTCAACAAGGTTTTGTTCATAAATCTCCATATGAAATTTGGGCTTAAGCATTTTGAGCATGAAATTGTACTCAAAGCGTTCTGTAATCTCGGGGTCTGTTCTGGTTGAATTAGGTTTACTGAACCCATTATTTTTAATCACTGTCTAATGAAAAAAAACAGTATGATAAAATCTTGACTTTTCAATAAGAATTACATATTTTATTTACTGCCTGATCAATAGCATTGCACTTTGATTATTGGAAAGAATGAAAACAATAGATGATCTATAGACGATTGAATGTTCATTTCTTTGTGTGAAATACACGTTTATTGACCATTCTGGAATCAATAATGTTGTACAATAACTTGTCCAGGAAGTGTGTGGTCTCGAACATAGAGGTATATATTTGCTTAATTAATTGTTCATTATTATGACATGCTGCAATAGACAACTTGATTTTACATGCTGCAATAGACAGCTTGATTTTACATGCTGTAATAGACAGCTTGATTTTACATGCTGTAATAGACAACTTGATTTTACATGCTGCAATAGACAGCTTGATTTTACATGCTGTAATAGACAACTTGATTTTACATGCTGTAATAGACAACTTGATTTTACATGCTGTAATAGACAGCTTGATTTTACATGCTGTAATAGACAACTTGATTTTACATGCTGCAATAG
>JAUTBT010018667.1:0-21695 GCA_032361225.1 Lepetodrilus schrolli
TTATATTATTAAATCCATATAAATATATACATGAGACTATGAAATATTGCACAGTCCTCTCTTAATAACAATAACTGCCCCTTTGGGTACTTTTCTGTCAGTCGTCGAACCTCAAATGGTTCCCAATGACGGAGCAAGTTTCAATTTCATGATCATGGATGCATCAAGTTGTTCCTGACTGAAAATAGAGTCCATTTCGTCATAGTCTTTTGGAGCCTCGAGGTATTTGTACTAACATTGGTATAGAAATGATCTCATTTCATCATACTCGTCTTGGGTATATTCACGTTTCTTCAAGTCGTTCTGCGCTTTGGCTTCATTGTAGACTTGTTCTGTAACTGGCAAGACTTTGGTGCTTTTACGTCTCCGTGTTCTAACCCAGGTTGTAAGGCGTTGCCATGCTGTAGGTCGATCAGTTGATACAGTTTGACGATTCATTTTCTTCAAGTCGTTCTGTTCTCTGGCTTCATTACAGACTTGTTCTGAAACTGGCAGGACTATCGTGCTTTTACGTCTCCGTGTTCTAACCCAGGGTGTAAGACGTTGCCATGCTCTAGGTCGTCAGTTGATACAGTTTGACGATTCATTTTTAGAGAGTTTGAGAGAATCAGATTGTTCACTGTTAGTTAGCGATGCTTCTTTTGTGCTTTAGAAAATAGCATTGTCTATGTCTCGTCATGGCAACGCAACTATGACAAAAGCTAACGTCATAATGGGACTTGTGGGTCACGTGCTATCGCAAACGTGTGTAAGCAAACTTCTACGCCGAGATCTATTTCCCGGACCCAGAACCGTACTTTCGGTCTATTCACCGGACCCGGAACCAATTCCCGACAATCTGATTGGCTCACTTGACTTATGAATAAAATACCCTTCTGCTTCTTAACCCTAAGTAGTAAGGATACTGGCAGGACACTTTCACCTCGGGTGAAATATAAGTAAAATAAGTGAAATAATCTTGAAATCGGCTCTAAACCCCAATTTTCCCGGACCCAGACTGAATTACTTTTCTTTCATACGCTACGATTATGAATAAGTAATTGATTCTTGATTTTGGAGGATGTGCTGATCATCTATGACTATATTTCGCTTGCATTATGAAATTAACCACATTCCATAACCATTCTATGTTTGTTTTTCAGAAGAATATAGATCTTTGTATTTCCGTATTATTATTTGTTAATGAATAGAAGTATTACAGTCGTACTTTCGTTGCTTTTTTTCAGATTTTCCAAGATTACAACAATGTGGGCATTTCGGTTTTTCTCGGAAACGTGCGTGGTGAGTAATGACGTGTGTCATAGATCCTGATGTGAAGCTTTGCATCATAAATATTGCGGTCGTGGATCCATGCATGCACATGAAAGAATGCACACAGCCCCAGATATTGTAAGAATAATTTAACAATGAGACCCCGTTACTTCTCATGAATTATAGAACAGTACTGCCCTAGTTTGTGCAGGAATGAAAAAAAAGAAGGAAATAAAAAGCAATAACAGCACATTACATTACATTACAACAACGTAAGACAAGATAAATATGCGTCTGTCTTGACATGAAAATAAACATAAAAAGGCATTTTTATTAGTGCATGTTTACTCAAAGATTACTCATGTTTACTGCATGATTGCAATACCAACCCACGTTACCATGTCTAATGTACATGTAGTTCTGCGTGCATAATATTTGGAAGTGCATAAGATGAATGAACATATACTCAACAGAATTAATTAAAGATCACTCGTCTTTTTGGGCATATAAATCTAGCTTTATATTATTTTAACAACGAAGACCTTCCAAACGTCTACAATCTCCGGTTACTCTTCAATAACTTGTAGACGCATTGAAAGAATAATGGCACCAGATTCCTCAAGCCTAGTTTCGAATTTTAGTAGAATGCTTCCCAAGAAAATATCATCTGCCGATCCTTAATTTATTTTATTGAGTATATTTATAAGAAGCTGCGTGTCATTGTCACACACACAAAAAACTAACTATTCTGGTAATACGTCTTAAAACTCTTGAGATATACACGTCAACAATGATGTATTTCATGAGATGAACAACACATAAACGATGACAGCAACACTATATTTAATTCGTATATGATTATTGTAAAAGCTGTCCCTCTATGAAAAACACGAAGCTGGGGTCAGAGGTTACGAAAATGTCATCGATCTCGTCCTAGTGTCGAGGAACGAGACCCAATGTTAAACACGTGACGTCAGAAAAAGTGTTCACCTTTGGAACCGTGCGCATACTCTTCTTTAACTTGTTTAAGCTTGCAGTTATTTATAAATAGGACAGACCACTTGTTCGTTGTTCCAAAAAGTTGTTTAAACTATTTATGGCGATACCGTCCAGTAATTGTCAATTACTTTTCTTTTATGACCTGCCCAGAAATGGCTTAGCTAGGTCGAGGAACATCCGGCAGGTAACAAGGGAAAACAGATTTAAACGAAAAACCTTCACGACGGCCATTTGATCATTAATGGTCACATCTTCAACCACATACAAAAATATACCACATGATCAGATTAAGTAACTATGCAATGTCAGGCGATTCTTTTTAACTGGGATGGAGTACACACCTCACTGTGTTGCAAATACATCGATATATCAATTCAAACATAAGGTTAACACTCACAATCTACTGAAACGCAATGCAAGTGATGTCGACAACTTATTTCAAACCATTTTTCTAGTTCCGGGTCGCTTGTAGACTGAGTCCTATCCATATAGCTAATGATAAGCGCAATATGAAATATAGAACCAGTCTGGCGCTCGGAGGGTGAACCGAGTGCACTTGCATGGTTTCTATATTAACTAGGCACTAGGCAAACAACTGTATAATTAAAGCGCCACTGAGCAGCATAATTAAGTTGGAAGATATCGGCGCTCTATTAATGGATTATTATTATTATTATTATTATTATTATTATTATTGCTATTATTGTTATTATTATTATTGTTATTATTATCATTGTTATTCATATATTTATAATTCTATAGTCCGTCGATCGTGGCTCGTGACATTTACCGTACTTTAGTTATGCAGTCTTCACCCAACCTAAACATACCGTGCAATACTACTTGCATACAACTATTGTGGACAGTCGGTCACTCTTGGAAACGTGCGATAATGTTTTAGGTTATAGAATGTTTGACTCGGAGTTTGCAATTTGTTGAGATTATTTTAAAGTGAAAATGGTTCACCAGTTGTCCATTATCGGTGAGAAAATAATAACATGTTCATAACATTCAAAACTAGTATGACATAATCTTGAAAGCAACTCTAAACTCAATTATTTATTTAAAGTAATTTTAATAAAAAGAAGTGTTTTGTCAATTTAAAATGAATGATTTCATTTATAAATATTGCTATAAGATATTCTCCCAGCATGTGCAAGTATAGATAACTAGTACTCATAGTGGTTTAGGAGGTTCACGCAATGGGAGCATGTTAAACATGTACACTTTAACCGTGAACAAATAAAGGACAAATTTCAAGTATTGCGTCAGCCCGTGCAGACATGATTTTACACATGTACAGTAGGTGTTAAATAAGACTTTGAAGGATTATAGAAAACGACCTCGGACGTTATTCATCAAGAGCTGTGACAGAATGAAATCATTAATAACGTGACATCATCAGTGCCCGGCACTTATTATAAATTATGTTTCATAATAATTAGATAAAACTCGTCATAGCCTCGATTTCGTTCGTGCGATGACGTAGATACGTATGCTAATGCCAACTCGTATTATCATGTGACCGTAAACAAAAATATGCAATGGTATGCATGGTATGCACAGTTTGAAAAAAAAAGTTCGTAATAATACAGATAGTACATTATTTTACATTGTTGTGTTCCATAATAGTTTAACACTTCGTCCCGCTGTCCGGCACAACGTTAAATATGATACCTTACATGTCCCTTACATAACTAATTATGGTGTCGCGTGCACTTAAAATATGAATGGTTTTATTACCTAATTGCATCTCATGTAACCCTTACGCATGACAGCGTGTCATGTATAGTACAGGAACACTTTTGCACGTAAGCAATACCCACAGGGTGGTTGGCCTGCCTCGAAACTTAACAGTTTACCCTTTGACATGGTGCATCTGTGTGCCTAATTAGTGTCATCAGCTGGTCATACATTACATGAACGGGAATCCTTTGATAAGATGTCTGCAAGCCTGTTGTAATAATGCACCCGTCCAGTTTTATGTATATACTTGTTGACATACATGATGGCTGTGTTTCTGCATAGCTCGGCCCAAGGATCTCTTGTACATATGTTTATATTTAATCATGGTCTCTGTTTGAGATGACCGAAATAGACTATTTGTATGTATGATGGTAATTTATTCTTGCCTCGTAATTTATCCTTGTTCCTATATATCCCATACGTTAGCCTATACGTATTGAAGATGCATTGTTAAAATTGATGAAGAGTATTTCACTATATTATTATATGCAATACTTCTCCAGATAAAATCTTCGAACAATGTCTGGTAATGTGGTCGTACATTGAACGCTAGTCCTTGTCAAAGAGGTTTTGTTGCAATTCTTTCGATTATATGTGTTTATAATTTTTTTTCTTTCTATTTTTTAAATTATTATTTTAAATGACACTTTAACGCATATGGTTGGTAGTCGTAAATAGGCTTCAGAGAGGCCAATGCCTTAATTTGCTTCATGATCTGCATGTCCATTATGCTGTCCACTGATGGAAACTCTGCAATGACTGCATGAAGTTCAATGGTATTCTCGCTCCCCAGCGGTACCTAATTCCGTTCAGGACTCACTTCATGTGGTACCTGAAGTGAGTCCTGAACGGAATTAAGTACCGCTAAGGTGTGAGGATGTATCAATGGATGGCGCCAGGCGATGAACAAACACCAATAGTTCCAATTGGATTGGTCATGTAATTAAAATAATAATAAGCGGACATAACATATTATTGAACAGTGAAATGCCTTCAGAAACAAATAAGCGTACATAAAATATCAGGAAATGCAGTTCAATAGTGTGTTTTTTTTCCATTGCATTTATGGACATTGTCCAAAATAGATTTCCATTATGAGTCTTGAAACTGAAGACATGCCAATGTATCAAATATTTTATTTTGTTCTCTCTAAATGTTAGTAAGAATGTTAAAGACATACTTCAATTTGTTTGTTGACATATTCCATGGTCAAACGTGTATTACCTGTTTGCATGTACATTTGATTTGTTTACACAAGTTTTTGGGCAACAAGCTAAATTTTATTTTATTTTTGTATTATTGTTTTTATCTCGTGATAATAAGTCTTAAGGAGTATTTTTTTGTTTTTTTTCTACAGATGAAGTGTGGTACGTTCTCGAGCAGACCAAGTTCGTAGAGAAGTACCATGATTGTATTTACCTGACAACCTATGATGCTGTCGTTGCTGCTTCTACGGAAAGGAAAGCCAATGAGCTCGTGCACGACGTGGTAAGTTAACGTGCACGGTCTGCGTCCAATTCTTTGGACGTTCCTGGTGACTATGTCTGTAGGGAATGTCGTTTCATAATACCTGTATTATGTTATACCTGAATATAATGCTATTTCCCGCGTTATACATGAATGCAGAGCTGCTTCCCACATGCCTTGCAAAGATTTGTTTGCCGGACATTTTCTTTAGCATAGGAGTCACGCCCAACATCAAGAATAACTGTATTCTGATTGGTTGACGGGGTACTGCCACTAACTGTGAGACTGACAGCTCGCGATAGGTTCATTCCTGTTCATGTAAATTATAAGTATAATGTTATGCTTTTATAAGGTAATAATATTATAAACTGCTTATAATATCGCATCGTCTAAACACCGTATATCATGACTACTTAACGACTTAAGTAGTCATAATGGTTTGAGTTTCGAGGATGATAATATTGTTACCCATGAAATTCACAGTGACTAATGCTTTTACTATTGTTTATTTTCAATAGGCAAAGATTTCTCCGTAATGCTTAATTAATGTTTATATTTATTATTTTAAAAATATACTAATGCTTTATTTAATCCTTGATTTCACTTGCAGCGCCATCGTTATATTATTAATGCTATACTCGGACTGAAACGCCGTGTGTATAAACATGTTGTGTCGCTTCTGTGCCATAGATGTTTGCTTGTAATTATATAATCATTGCTTCTGTGAATGATGTTTACGTACACTGTAGTTGTAGTAATATCCTTTCGCAGTTTCCGTGTAACTGCAAAGTGTACTGTATAGATAAGACGTGATGCCGTTTCATTATTTTAATAATAAATATTCATATTCGGGGCACGTATGATATACAAGAGAATGCTTTCAGGATTTGGACAATACAGAACCGACGGCGGAAGACAAATTATTGCCCGTCCTATCATGACAACGGTTGTGTTCTAGTGGTAAACCACTCTCGCTCGCGAGGGTTGTGTCCTCTTTTAACATTGTCGTATTTAATTTGTTTTCTTTGTAGATTTAATTACTTTTATTTTACGTTTTAAATTCTCGTTGTTCGAATTATATTTCTTTCTAACACATTTCTGTTCATATATTTTATTTCATAAATGGATTCGTTTGCTTCTTAATTTAATGGATATACATTCAATCTGTAGGCTATTTTAGTTTTGCTATACTATTATTTGGTATATTCGTATGTCGGACTTATACCATCCTCTACCCCATCATATAGTTTCAACTACGTTTCGTTTGGATGGATTCGTTTGGTTCTTATTTTAATGGACATACATTCAATTTTTAGTCTAGTTTTGCTATATTATTATTTGGTATAAAAGTCGACTTTTGAGCATCCTCTACGTTTCGTATACTGCTAGAAGTTGTTACGTATACGGCTTCTAGTATAATATTGGCTTCATTATCAGTGTAAAGAAGGCTTTCTTTCTTCTTCTTGGTTATAATAACCGGCTCCTGTTGCAGTAGAAACTAAGACTTATTATTTCTTTGGTGCGACTTCTAGACAGGTTCCTGGAAGGAAATATATCGCTACTAGTCTTTTCTAGGCTACATTACCAGATAGATACGCATACTATCTATAATAAGCTCCAGATGTAGCTAATATTGTAAATGCATGCATTTGATGTCAGCCTGCCTAGAAAGTTAGACACGCATTATTCTTGATTACGAAAAGTGTTCTAGACTTCCTTATAATGTTTTTCTATACTTAGCATGATGTGACCGACATGTTTTGTTGTTGTTTTCTTGACATTCACGATCATAGGTCTATATTGAACTCTTAATACAATATTTAATTCTCTTTAATATTGCTACTCGAACCTTAACAATTGTAGCTATCGTCTGTGTGCTGTCACTATAATTCTATTTGGACCCTTCGTTTCATTTTTGCAATCATATTATTTTAATCTCGAGTTTCCAGAAATTGATCATATCTACGTGTAGATCTATTAATCATACTTAACTATATATAGTTTAGCATTCTGTGACTGTTAACGTTGTTTGTATAGCTATAGATTTACAATTAATATTAACACCACGATCTCACGATCATAGATTGAAACGACTGTCAATAGTGTCTAGAGCCATATAATTATTACAATTTCGCATTATTACTATCATATCCAGGTAAGTTAGTGTACACTGTATATTACTCGTACTAAATATTCACATAAAAATGGCAATTTGTCAAACTTGACATATTATTACAAGTCGTCCCAAATACTGAAAACATCAATTAGTATTTAACATAAACTGTATGATTGGGCGTATACAGTACATATATAATGCAAGGAGCTATATAGAAGCAATTGATGTTGTTTATTGCTAGGGAGGAATCTGACCCATAAGCACTCTCCAATTGGGGTATACATTGAGCATCTTAATTCGTACTATAATCAATTTTTTATATTTAATTATGTTTCATTTTCTATAGTATTACTCGTATTAAGTATACCTCTTGCTGGTTTCGTGATTGCATCATGCTATTGCAAAGATAGAAATATTTTCCAATCATAGAAACGTAATTTTACGGTGTCTTATCATTTGGCGATTTTCCAAAATATACTCAACAAAATGGACCAATGACCATGTTGGACATATAAATGTAGCTTTATATTATAACAACGAATTATTTCCAAATGTCCACGGTCTCCATGTACTCTTCAAGAACCTTCAGACACATTGGAAGAATAATGGCACCAAGTTTCTTATATTAAGTTCCAAAATTTGGTGGAAACTGTCCAATAAAATATCTTCCTGCCTTTAATTTATTTTGTTGAGTATATTTAGTATACACATGAATATACTATGTGTGACATGAATGGCAATGTCTTTCTTCATGTCAAACAATCGTACGTACTCTAGAAAAAGATATACTGGTACATGCATATTATCTATAGAAAAATATGCTGATATATAATATTAAGAATCTCTGTAACGGATGTTCATGAATGTTTTCTGTTCTGTTTCAGTACATAACCCACATGTGATCATGAAGGACATTAACGGATCCAATGGTACCAATCCTAACTGTGCTAACCGTGAACCTTGTGCAGAACATTCGGTTTAACTCTTCTGTTCACAGCAGTTAACTGAAAAATAATCATTTAATCATCATAATACTTAACAAGCGGAACCGTGCGATGTGAGATGCTCTCTTCTGATGTCATCGGAGCTGATCACAACGATGATAATATTAGTGATATACTGGTTCTGTATTTATATATACGTGTATGCATAAGTAGAAATAGACTTTATATGCATGTGCACATGCAAAGTGCAGTTAATAAGACCTTTATTGCTTGATTCCAAAATGTAAATATTGTTTTGGGAATGCGTGACACAATGGTATTTGACAATGCGTACTATAATACTTAAGTTTCATGAATTTATGTGTCCAGTTATGGAAAGCAACCACAGTATGTTCAATCCCGATCCACAGAGCTACAATGAATTGTAAACCTGTGAGGATGGTGACCGCCACAATTCTCTTCTTACGATGAGTTTACAATTAATTGTAAAGAGAACCTATAGCTTTGTGGATCTGGTCCCCGGTCAAATTACACATGAACGTTATATAGAGGCATACCTGAGCCTCTTTATGCAAACTATTTTTATACACGTGGAGTATTTATAGTTGGACATAGAGTAGTATTATGATATTACTGGGTCAGCATCTATGTTTCTTATTTGACATGGTTTCTAGTATACCGTATTGTTTAATCGTTACATAGCTGTATATGTATACTTATACTTTACTGTAATAACCGTTATTCTACTGAATTTATAGTTATAGCTCTACCAAAGAGACGTAATAGTGGAAAACATATGTAAACTTACAGTCCTTAATCTGCTGTGTACAGATGCATTAATTACGAGCGTTTTGCTTTACCGGTATTGGAATTATCCTAGATCATACAAAGAAACACATACACTATAAGAATATTGTCTCATATATGCACCTAAAACAATTACAGATCGATTTAAGTGCTCTGTTGAATGTCAATTTAATTAAAGCAAACACATAATCTAAACATTGCTAGATTAGAATACTGCATAAAATGCGAAAATACATAAATTAAGTTCATAGTACTCATAGCCAAAATAAATATTAAAAAGTTGTTTTAAGTATGTGTCCTGTTCCAGGATCCTAACAAAATCCTAACACCTCAGGTGTCCTAGTTTATCTTTCAGCATCCACGTTAGGTGTCCTGGTCTGGGAACCTAACAGAACACCTAACCTTTTTCTTTTGTTGCGACTCACCCTCAGTCAATATTCTTTTTTAATATACTCAATTAAATTTCCGTCTGTGTAAATGCATATGATTAAGCTATATGGACATATATACAGTTAATATCAATGCGTATACAACGGACACACAACTTTTATCTCCGTGTCATGTATATAGATGGTGTTGTAAATAGTGAATTATACAATTGCGGCGTCTATCCACTCCACCTGTACGTCAGCTTAGGTTCATTTACGAGTACAACGTGAATACGTGGAGATTCCTATACAATAGCATATTAAGTAGGCCATGGAACGTTTGGAGAGTATGCTTTTGTATTGCAATTGTATACACGCAGTCAGTATAGATACTTATAACCAAAACTTACAAACACGATTGCGCGTAGTATTACCCTGTTTGTTTGGGATTGTTATTTTAATAATGGATGCAATTGCCCATAGTTGATTATAATGACACCAACAAATATGATATTAACATATTACGTTGAAAAGTCAGTATATGAACATATAATATTATAGTAGCGGTGTAAGATGTAGGTCTATACACTTTATATAGTTATATTTGCCTATTGGATAATATGTACACTATAACACGTTGTTATTGAATGTTATTATTGTATATATTCCCATGTTATGTACGTATATTCAGGAAAATCTACGGGCAAAGACAAATATTGGATGGAATAAAAATTACAAACATTTGTAATGACCACTTGCCGCTGTTTATTTACAGGATAACGAGAAGATTCGAAGAGACAGGTTTAAACAGATTATAATAACTTGCATATTTATATTTCGCCAATGTCATCCTCGAAAGCTTGCTTATAGCGCTACATTATTACCACGGTCGATGGATCAGTGTGCTCATTTTCCTTCTCAACTCCCTGGGCAAGACGTTTATCATTCGCATGTCGATGTCATCAATCTGGGTGAAATTTAGCAGCAATGTTGGTGTTATTATTTATGGAACGACAAATGGTATGATTGGTATCAACATCTGCAGAACAAACCAGAGTCAACATTTGCAGAACAAACCGGAACAGAACAGAACAGAAATTTATTCTAGAAAAGCATCAATATTGAAAGATGTATGTATTGTCAAGGCTTTCGCTTTGCTGTAGCAACATTAAAGCCGATACACGTAAATAGCACCGTCAATACATACTAAAAAGGCGTTCCTTAAACATTACAGGATAGAATAATAAATATGTCATAATTTTAATAATATAGTCTTATACTATCACTATAAAACTAGAAGAAGATAAAACTGAGAAGTTACCTATGGCAAATGCAATTCAGTTCCAACAGTAAAATCACATTCACACGCGCACACGCACGCATACACACACAACGATATACGTAGATTTGTAATATACTGCTAAAGACGGAGATTATATATGCATCTGTAAAGGAATTAATCTTTTTAATGCTCCCTATAGATATGTCATGCACTTGAAATACTCGCTTATGATATCTAATGAACGTTTACTATCTGGTGCTACATATCCTAATCAGGAGGCGATATACAGAGGGGTATCAGGCTATAGCAGATACCATACCACAACATCTATGATAATTTGAGTGATATCAGTTGAATTCTAAACTAATTTTGGGTCAAAACTGATCTATATGTATGTGTGTGTGTGTGTGCGCGCGTGTGTATGTACGTGCATGTGTGTGTGCGTGTGTATGTACGTGTGTGTTTGTGTCCGTGTGTGTGTGTGTGTGTGTGTGTGTGTGTCCGCGCGTGTGTGTATGTGTGCGTATGTGCGCACAAGTACAAATATCATAAGCATAGTTGCGTTTTCTAAATCTTCTGTGACCAGTAGAGCCAAGGCAACATTTCGTGAAATTATCTTGATAATTCTAACGATACCAAACAATCCATCTGTGGATTACTAGTAATTCCCTTATTACCTAGTCAATAACGTTAGGCTATTACCGGATTCTCCTGATTGCCGCTAAGGCCTATATATAGGCAATCCGGCATATAGGCATTACTTATTATTATTATTATTATTATTATTATATGTAGACTGTATGTGTTTGTGTGTGTGCGTGAGAGCGTGTGTATCAACCCTCAGGGAGGCTCTATGGCTATGCACACATCTCCCCCCATCCCCACGGACAATCACATAACCACACGCATGAATGACCAGACCTAATAATTGCCATAGGACATTGGTTATTATTAGAACATGGATATGTGGTCAGCAGCTGGACAAGTAGGTCAGATCGTCAGGTCAAATAATTTCACAAAAATAGGAAGTGTGACAGTATATATTGATTAAAATTAAAAAACGAAATAACCCCATAGTATGCCTACTGTCAGTTTGTGTATTTGTGTTACATTTATCAAGTTATCAACGATTTTTGCATTGACAGATAATGTTTTGGGGGATATATATATATATATATATATATATATATATATATCGAGCAACTACACCGGTGTTATTACAATTAAGTTCTCCTCGTGCACCAAAATAAGCTAACGATACTGATTGGATTCCCGTGAGAGATAATATGCCTTCTGATAGTTCTGGGGGATATATTTACAAACATCAAGCTGAGCACTATATTAACTAGCGTTCAGCGCTGCTGTACCATGTGTGTATATATATATAATTCAATATTGAACTGACCTACCTCGTACTATTTATTGTACGCGTGTAGGCCCCTACTATAATAATATTATTGGCGTGTTTGAAGCTGTGGTTGAAATATGAAATTAATAATTCCATAATATAAAAATTGACTTAATAAATCACATAAGGTAATAATAATGTTTTAATACGTGCAGGTAAAACCACGAATAATTATTTAATTATTCATATATATTTCGCTATTCATTTTCCGTTTTCGTAAAAGTTGAGGTTTTAGAAAACCGGTCTTTTACTGTGAAATACGCTAGAATATTGTACTTGCTAGAGTGCTGTAGTTACGCAATATTGGTTGCGTCCCCTGCTAGAAACTACAAGGTGGAACCAAACAAATCGGGTTCGACTCGGAACTGAAGCCGTACGAAGCCACGCTACGGACAGATAACTGGATGATAATGAATAATAACTGATCAGCAGAAGATGACTTATAATGAACAACGTGAACCACCTGTTCTATGATTGTGGCAATGATCAGCTGGCGACTTTGACTTTCTAGCTTGAGGTGAGAATATATTGGTTGGAAAGCGTGTACTACGAGTAGCGTGCGTCGTTAACTCGTGGAAACTGATGAAATACCTTTATTGATTTGTTTTACCATGAATTCGCACAATTGTTATACTACTACTACTACTACTACTACTACTACTACTACTACTACTACTACTATACTACTACTACTACCAGACTACTACTGTGATTTTGTGAACAAATAGTCTGGAACATTTGTTGCAATTAATGATAAATACCTCGTAGAGTAATGCTGGATTTTATTTTATGTCGATGGCTTCTTAATTCAATGTATTTTTAAAGTGTAGACCTACATCTATGATATAATGATTACGTATGTCAAGAGAATATACTGTAACTGTACATTAACTATATTGAAAACCAAGAGAACATTGGAATAAGAACTGCCACACATATGGCATATATCCTAGGAAAATGACAAATACTGTACTTTACTTTATGATGCATGTAAAATTATATGAGGACCTATGTGTATCATGTTTATTAGCCAGTCCAATATTTTATTTTGTTTATATTACTTTAGAACATTCCCTTGATTTCACTTAGGGAAAAAAATGTATAACATTAGCCGAATCTGATGATAACAATCAGGTATTCATGAAGACATTATAATTGTAACATGCCCATTAATAGCAAAACACCTGGATGTATCGCAAATTAACCATATGAATTCAAATTTAAGTGTTAATATATATTTCAATGCATTATTTGTAGGACATGTGCACTAATACTTCTCTTCCTTTTTATATAATAATAATTATAATAGTAATAATAATAGTGATTAATATAGTGCCAAACTCCACACTGTAAAGGTACTCTCGTGGTGCTTACATGAGGTAAAAATGGGAATGAAAGAATATTAAAAAAAAGGGGGGGGAAGTTTATGAGATAAAGAATTTGCGAAACAGATAGTTTTTAGGTTTCGTTAAAACCATGTATTAAATATAATTCCAAATTTATAACGTGTTCATTACTAGTTTACCACGATCACACCACAACAAAAAAATCATCATTGAAACCAGGATGGGAGAGTTTAAATTACCAAAGGGATGTAGCATTTAGATTTAAATATTTTAATACTGATTTAGTTAATACTAATATAATAATATTTGATATAATTGCTTAGGATACTTTTAACTTCATGACAGTCTGAATGTAAATTGAATTGTAGTGGTCTATCAACTACAGTTTACCAACTATTCAATGTAACTAAATATTTTATTAGAACCACAAATTTGAGTGGTATAATGTTTCAGATCATCCTCACACCTGAGGGGTACTTAATTCCATACAGGACTCACTTCATGTGGTACCGTTGGCACAAATCTAGAGAAAAACTTGAGCAGTTTTGGAACTATAAATAGAACAATGATAAAATCTATTTCAGATAGATTTTTACCCCAAATTCATTGGGAAAATGATTTCATTGGTTGAAGTTTCCCTCTAGATGTGTGCCAGTGGTACCACATGAAGTGAGTCCTGAGCGGAATTAAGTAGCCCTAGGGTGCGAGGATGGTTTCAGATATGAGTTTTATTTTCTTATAATTGTCCATTTAATAGTCTTATGTATTTTCTTTAGGATATTTTAAAGTGTAAATATTTAAAATATAGCATCAATTTTATTTGTAGTATAACACAATTTGGAATCTTAAGAATTTAAGATTAAAACATGAGAAATGAATCAATGATCAGGGTCTGATGATTGGTTTTATGGTGTTACAACATTTATGAGCTGTTATACTTTTATAAACATTCGTATTCATGTATAATAATGTGTCCTTATCACTCCTCTAAAGTGTGCTCATATTTCTACATGATTATTACCCTAGTAAATCAAATTGCCATGAATTGGGTCCAAGTCCGATTCTGGGTTCGGGGAATAGATCCTACCTTCCACCTCATCCTACTGGTTGCCCATTTACAGCTGGGAAACCATTTTATTTTATAACGTTCAATGGTCTGTTGTGACACACACATCATGACACGTTATGTTGTCAGCATACATTGTCTAGTTGGGAGAATTTATTGTTTTCTTTTCAAAGTTTTGTTGATAATTATATTATAAATCTTTTCACCCGTGGCTATGCCATTCATGAGCATATTTCCTTTTCTACATCACTCGATGAGAATTACACATGCTATTTCACTAGACACATGAAATATCCTCTATTAATTAAATATTCATCTCGAATCGAAGAAATTGTTAAAAATGTACATATTTTATTACGATATAACTTTTGAGGTTGAGGAGGCTGTAGATAGTAGAAAATTGAAATAGTAGAACTTGTTGAAGTACTTACATGTATCAAGTACACAGTGTAGAGGTTTTTCATCTTCTAGGTACAGTTTCTGAGTTATAAGACTATATTCATAGCACACATATTTCTTATCATGTTTATAATCCATTACAATAAATATATTACCATGGCTACTAAAATAAAACTTGACAGATGGGAGAAAATATTGAATATGTTTTTGCCATATTGACAGACACACTTAGAGCTGCAGTGTGGTATCTGTATTGTCTTGATCATGTTGTGATACTAAAAGATGTTAAATGATGGTACTTGTTGTTCCCCTGCTTGGCACTCAGCATTATAGGGGTAAAGCAAGGACTGGTCGGCTCGGAATCAGTATACATGGGGCGCCATTGTAACAGAGGGTCATGCTGATCCTGGGATTCAAACCCGAGTTGTTGGATTGTGAGTTCAACGCTGTACCAAATGAGCCAAAGGGGTAACCCCGCTAGCTGAGACCAGTAGGAACATCTTATATCACACATGCAAGCTTTGATATGAGTGAAACAATCTTAAAATCAAACAAAATCAAACATGAAACTCTCAAGTAGAGTTTATTCATCTTCCATAGCATGTCATCTACACAGTCACACATATTTATAAAGTACATGTAGATCTGTATGTTCAGGTAGCGAGACTGAAACATTCATTATGCATACATAGATTATGTATGGACATCATGAGCCCATGATGAGACAGTTCATCCTTAACTTTCCCATTTAGTGTGCATGGTGAAATCAATTTGTATTGCAATACAGTCTGCCATGCCGTCAGAGCTGCCTATCATCAATGCACCAAGAGGATGTTATGCTTATTTGTAATGTAGATCCATTTGATAACGATGGCATTCCTGGACACAGGAGTTGAAGCTAATTACCTAATTAGGCCTCGCTCACAAAGATCACTATGGAGGAAATGGGAGATTCTGTTCATCATGGTTATAGCCATACGAAACCTACGGTTTTATGAAATGGTCATACCGGTAGATCAAGGTTTTTGTCATTTCCTGTAAAAGCAAGGCAGAAGCCAACACAGCAGTATAACCGTTTCATGAAATGCAGTAGAGTTGGTTTCAATTGATAAATAAACAAGCATTTAGACCTCTACCGAGTGATCAATCTATTATGATTGTCATGTCATTGACTTCAACAGTCCTGACACAATGCATGTAATATATAGTGCCTGTTGAGAAAATTGATCGTTAACCATATCATCGATTCCATGCTAAATGGCATGTGGAAAAAAGTATTTACAGATTTCACTCAACCATTGTGTTGTCTATTATCCAGTGTTAGCCATGTCTCTACATGGCTGCACCTTATTGTGTTCACTATGTAATAGAGCTAACATTGGTAGATAGAACTACCAAATATGTTAATGCTTCTGGCCCCCTGTTCCACAGAATGATCTGTGCACTCAATGTTAACGTAAATAAGAATTACGACTCTCTTAGTGCTACGATCATTCTGAATTTCTGTGGAACCATGGCAATGGGACCCAGTTGTTGTTTGCTTGCTTTGAAGAACCAATGAATTCAAGGCCTTACTGGTATAATCGATAATTGTATTAACAGCAACTTCTGGATAATTAGTGGCAATTTGCTTATTTCCCAACACCTGTTCTGTGTTGCATCAGATATGTTCTTCACTATGTCAACTAATACACCTGACGATCTAAGGTATTTTTCCACTCACCAGTATACTCTGAAAGTAATGGTGAGATTTATTTTCCTCCATTAACCCTCTCCCTGCTGCATTAGGCACATGCACTGCTCTTTAGGGTATCTCCAGTTGCCTCCAGCAAGGAGAGAGTTAAATAGCAACTCACTCAGCAGGGACGCAGGAACATCAATCCTGGATTAATTGGACTCCAGGCGTTATCTTTGGCATCTACAGTTGTCTTCGGGAGGGAGGAGGTTAAATTAACAGCATGTGAATTCTTAGTGATGTCTGGGGAGTGATCAGTGCTAGTCTAGACTAGAAGTGCTTTCAATGAGAATTGCTAGTCTGCACTCCAGTATGCCGGAATAGTGTTCTCATCATCATGTATGTTTTTACATGTGGATATTCCAATTTCAGGTTTGTCACAAATCGGTGAAAGAATCCCCCTGTGACGTAAAACAATAATTCACTCATTCCAATTTCAGGACCATTCACCCCCTCAACACTGCAGAGGTATAAATGTCAACATGACTCGTGAGTCGTCATCCGAATCGGATTCCGACGACGGTCAGGTGGAACTACGACGAAGAAACACGTCCGAAAACAAAAACTGTAAATTCGTGAAACTCATCGAGTTCGAGGAAGCCTACAGACGAAATCCCGAAACACCAACCATCCGACAGAGATTGAAAAACTACGTAGGGAAGAAATGCACCAGAAGGTCAATGACAAAAGCAATATTTCGGACTTTGCCATTTCTAAAGACGATAAAGAACTACAGTTTGCGTGAAGATCTGCCCAATGATGTAGTGGCAGGCATAACGTGTGGGATAATGATGATTCCTCAAGGTGGGTTGTTACAGAAGTTCCTCTCGTATTCCCTGTTTATGATGCAACAATGTCTTTATTCTTTCACTTATAAGACGGCTTCTCGGTTTATGACAGGAGGAAACTCGCAACATCCGTAGCGCTGAATGTTGCAGTAAACCGGTGAGCACCGGCTGGTACTGACTGACCAAAGATGTTAACTGTATTGCCACTCTACAGAACACAGCAACACTAGCTTGAGTACAGGCTTTTGTATTGATGTGCATGATAGATATTTATTAACAAACTATTTACCCGTGGAAAATTTGAAAAGTACAAATTTGCACTTGGTATTTAAGGATGGTTATCAATAGTGATATGAACGATCAATAATATTTGACTCAATATCAATCAATTATCAATAAAAATATTTAATAAGAACAATACACTTGTTTCAAAATAATATGTAAATACATTATTAAATGAGTGCTTGTTGATGGAATACGTATATTAACGTATATTAATATTCTTCGGATATTAATTATTTTGGAAAATGTACGAAATAGACGGATATGCACATGTGTATGTTACAAGACCTTCATTAGTTAGGAAGTGCTAAGAACTGAATGAAATCTGTAATTTGTAATTTACATACATTTGTAAACTGATATATAGAGATTATTAAGCTCATGTCTTTAGATATCATCTATATCCTGCACTTAGGGAGGGATTATCTTTGTATTAGACGAGCTCCAGCGAGTCTAATACATCATACATAGAGATTATCCATAAATGCAGGATATAGACGATATCTAAAGACACATGGTTAATAATCTCTTTATCATCTAATGTCAACCTAAAATACTTCTCTATTAGAAGAAAACATCGACATTTTAAGTTACACGTAGGAATACATGCAGGTCAGTAAATTGTAAACCGCTTCACGCATTGATAAATACACCAAATTGTGAATATATTAAATCTAGTTGATTAGCACATGATCTCCGATTATAATTGTTATCTATTTCCATACAGTAGCAATTATAAATAGTAGTATTATGATAGTCCAAAGGCTGGGAGGGTATACCGTGATTTTCAAAATGGCCACCAATAAAACATGTTTTTCAACATATTTTTACCTACAGGGTAGATGTAATGTCCACCATGCACCACAGTACCACCCCAGAACCTCCAAGTGTGGTATCATTTTGTTCATGGGATCCCCATCATTGATATTTTACATGCTACCAAGAAAAAAGTTGGGTTGCACTGTACATTTCTGCCATTTTTCAATGGCCGCCAACCGAAAGTGCCTTTTTCACATATCAGCTTGTTAGAAACAAATGGCAAAGTCAGTGTAAATAACGTCCATATCCAAATTTCCATTAGATGATAACACATAAATATATCCATTGATAATAATAGTGATTATTAATAAATTTAGCCAGCCCTATTGATCTTGTTACAAGTAATTTTTTAATCACAACTGTTGTGAACATAAGGTTGGAGATGCATTTGATGTATTCTTCTTTACCAAGATGTTGGTATGTGCATAGAACAGAATAACTGATTAAATGGATCCAACGCATAGCTAAATTTAGTAAAATTTGGTAGCAGTTGATTCCATTGTATAATTATTGTGTCAATATTAGCTGTACCTTCAAATTATGTGTCGCCCCGGAGGCCCGGTATCAATGTTCGCGAAAGTTACCTTTCCGACGCGATATTGATAGGATGCGATGTCTGTAGAGTGGCAATGCAGTTACCATCCTTGGTCTTGTTAGTACCAGCCGATGCATTCAGCGTTATGGATATTGCAGGTTTCCTCCTGCCATAAACTGACAAGTTGTGATATGTGAAAGAATCTTTAAAGCGACTCTAAACCCCAATTTAAAAAAAATGAAATAAAATACAAATTATGTATTAATGTCTACTATTTACATGATTTAATTACAGTAATATGATTGCTACAGCTATTTTTAGCATTACTGCACAGCATATTCGTATATTTCATGTAGGGTATTGTTTCAAAAAGCTTTCATGTCTACTATGAGACCATAAGCACTGGCATACTGATCTCTTATGCATGGCAATCTGGCACTTACAAGAGAGCTCTATGGTTTCATAATGTAACTGATAGTATAACTAATTATGAGAGTGCTATAGTCTCACAGTGGATATGAGAGCTTTGAAAAATGATACCCTGGTGCTATTTGATGAAGACGACGATACTGATAGATTCATCTAAAAAAAAATAATAGTTTGTTTAATATGAGTATATCTGTTCCATGAACGACTTGTGTACTTGTGTTTAAAGAGACACAACTAATAATCAATATTTTGTCCCATTTTCTTTTTATTTCATAGTATTTGATTGTAACATCTGTTTTTCCAGCATGTATTCAATGACCTTATGTGCTTAGTATTGATTTATAGTACAATAAAGTCCTGTCTGAAATAGAAACAAAATGGTTTGCCGAGTTTAATCATTAATCTATACGTAATGTCGTTAGCCAGCCTGCATTAAACGTAGAAGATGTGTATGACTGTACAGTGCTAAATGCTCATTTAATATTCTATTTACTTCCTCAACACAATCAGATAAACCCACTTAATTCTGTGATGGCATTGAGCAAGATTTCAACAATTGTACATCTTGTAAACATCACAAAATTGTTCTAAAATGTGACCAATGTTCAGGCAATTAAGCAGTGATTTTAACTAATGAATAAATATGTCGAGTCATTGTTTGGTAACTCTTGGATACGATTCCACTTTGCTTTATTGTGCACACATACTGGTAACTGATAAGCACAGTGGAATCATATCCTGTGTTTTATGTACTATGCTGAACAGTTTGTGTGTACTATGCTACATATTTCACGTAGTCATCCAATTGACTTATCATGACATGCCGGGTGAGATTTTGGCATCTCATGACCTCATATACAATTGGTGATACATGAATACCAGTTGTATGGTGGGGGTCCCGAAATCAGGGTTTGTGAGATGTTAGTGTTGTATGGTAGTGGAAACAAACCATGATTTTATTTAATTAAAAAATTATACTGTTGATAGTTATTTGTGTATTAAGTCAATAATGGCATACAATCATGGCTTGTTGAAATATTTCATAGTCAAGCATATTTTACTTCAATGTATGTACATTTGATTTGTCTAGACAAGTATATGAGGCAATAATTTAATTACCTACCTTTTCCGTATATTTTCATATTTTGTCCGAGTTTACGTATTTTTTCATAGTTACATGTTGTTTTTTTTATTACATCATAAAAACTACAAAAATACCGTGTTTTTTTAATTACACCATAAAAAATACAAAAATAACATTAAATATGAAAATATTGAAAACCAATGGGACATGTCGAAAATATAGCTTGTTGCCCAATATACACATGTAGACAAATTTGGGTGTCCCCAAATCAGGGTTTGTGAGATCTTAGTGTTGTACGGTAGTGGAAAAACAATGATTTAATGTTATTTAATTATACTGTTGATATAATTATACATTCAGGTAAATACATTTGACCATGAAATATGTCAACAAACGATGATTATATGCCTGATAAATAAATAAAATTCATTTGTAATTTATGCATTTCTATCATGTCTCTATATTATCAATGGCTCGTAATTTCAGGTATGGCGTTTGGGAAGCTGTCAACGTTGACACCAGTAGTCGGACTGTACATTTCCCTGTTCGCGCCCTTGACCTACTTCTTCGTGGGGACAGGAAGACAGTCGTCACTAGGTGAGAGAAAAACATGGACAGTGCCACCACTGACTGTGTCGTACATAATAGTATCCAGTTGAGTTTCCAGCAGATTTATTGATTGAATTATTTAATAAGTAGGTTACGTATCTGTAGGGTGAAGACTGGTCAGAGACAAACAGCAATACGATATATATGTTACAGTCAATGTCTAAAATCAGGCAATGTGTCAAATGTATTAAATTTTCAGTGAATTTCAATTCATT
>JAUTBT010018678.1:0-21691 GCA_032361225.1 Lepetodrilus schrolli
TTACAATTCAGATCGGTCAATTATTACAATTCAGGGCAATTTTTATTACATTTCAAGGCAGATATTACAATTTGGGTCGATTATTACAATTCAATGCTCTACATGGTACCAATCGGTACTCGCGGGTTTACTGAAATATTCAGCTCTACGGATATTGTATTGCGGATTTCCTCCTGCCCCGAATTGAAAAGCCGTGATATTTAAGTGAAAATACAATTAAAATTAAAATAATATTAGAACCATGTTGTCCCTGTAGCAGATATCTTACCTGTGAATACGCCCACTGCCCTCTGAATAGCCCAGTCACGAGAAGGGGCATGGCCATGACCCCGACTCCAAGGTCAAACACCGCCATGTTGACAACCAGCGCAGACGACACAGTGCGCAACTTCCGGGTGAAGCAGATGGTCACGATGACGAGAATGTTGGCGCTAATTGTCACAATGCAGACTGCCGCCATGACGAGAATGAAAACCACATCTAAGGACTGAACATTCCCACGTCTGATTGGCGGCTCTGTGGGCATTTTACACGTGCTCCTCGTATCAAAGGTCAAACTTCAAGGTCGCTATTCAAGAATTTCAAGCATAAATTTGAAGCATACTGCCATTTGACATAGAGGTGACGTGGGTGGGTAGGTAAGTGATATAGAGATATCACCTAAACGTAGGTTCAACATCGCACCTTCGCCAATATGACCATGTTCTTCAAATTAAAATCTCACCCAGAAGAAAAGACAGCATCACCCTGAAATGAGATATATATATTGTAATCAGCTGCCATCGACCAAAATACAACAATAGCATTCGTGTACGTGTAAACAACCAGGCAATATCAACAATAATATCATCTAGGTCATTCTTTATGTGAACTTGGTATGTGCCGTTAATTAAGCTCATTCGATAAATACAGTAATGATACCAGAATGCCATGTAGTGTGTGATAAAATAGTTAGGTGTTCTTTTCAAGGATCCTAACAGGATCAGACAGGATCCTGACAGGACACTTTCAGCATGATCCACATTAGGAGTCTTGGCCTGGACATCTAAAAGGACACCTAACTTTGTTTTGCTGTGTGTAGAATTAACTTGTTGATTGGGCCAAACCATACATACAGTTAAAGTATGTTGTAAATGTTGATGTAAAAATTATTCCTTGCCCATACATCGTAAATTTGCAATGTATACTTATTAGTCCTTATACAAACACAGGGAAGGACTAATGACATTATTATTACATCCCAGTTTACAATGTTTTTCTATGTATTTTATACATAATCTTACGTCCTCGGTCATAAAGCACTCGGTGTGTCGTGATTAAAAAAAAAAGAACATTGATTGAAGCCAACAGCATTGGTGATTTTGTAAAAAAAATAGCGAAATTCAATAAACAAAAGATCTAAGACATATACTAGTATTGACCAAAATTCAATTACAATGCTATTTCTGTTACGTGCCGCAATGACATTAATTGTGAAGATTCCTTGATATATATATATATATTTATTAAGATGTAGTTGATTGAAACGAGGCCCCTGATGTTACAAAAGGATTTTGAGTACGATTTCATGCTCAACTCAAAGTTTTGCTCACAAATCGCCATATAAAATTTGAGCTTGAGCATGAAATCGTACACGAAAGACTTCGTATCTTCGGGAACAGACATACTAAAACTGTAAAATGTACACCAAAATCATACAGACATGGACATACTTATTAGAAAGACATATATAACAACTAGATGAGACTGAAGCTTAGATTAACATTCGATTTCATTAACATCAGATACAAAACTGACGCTCAGATATTTGGACAGTTGCTACGCTTCCAAAAGAATGTCAAAATGTTTAAGGAAGGGAACGAGATCTGATAACATTATAACGAAAACCCTAATTCAAAAATACTGTGCAGACTATTCGAATGCTTCGTTACGTTGTTAATGCATGTACGGTTTTTGAGAGGGTGACCGACTCTCTCGTGAACGGACGTGGCCAATATTCTATCCCCGTGGCAATATAAATGATAATCTGATAGTATTAAGGAACAACAAGTCCGTTATCGATGCCGATAACAAAAAAAGCAAGAATGAACAACTACAATAAACATTGAAAATAAGCTGGAATCAATGGTGTGGTCGAGCTTATATAATGTGATTTAGAAATCGACTTCTCTAGATATGAAGACCCTTTGTTGTCATGATAACGTGGTACCGAAGCATGGTTTAAAGACATTCTACACATTTGAGTAAAATATATCCTCTCTTCAATTTCGTATTTCTGGTTTTTTAAAATAATAAATTTAAATTGGGGTTTAGAGCCGCTTTCCGGATTCTTTCACTTATATCAAGGCTTGTCAATTTAGGGCAGGAGGAAACCAGCAACACCCGTAACGCTGAAGTTGCAGTAACCTGTGATCATCGGCTGGTACTGACAAGATCATGGATGAACTGGAACCTTTGGCTCCGAAGTCCAACCCGCCCTCTGGTAAAATAACCGACACAATCCAAGTATGTGTGTTTGGACATGTAATATGAATGTCCCATCTAGAGTCGGCAAAATCAAATGAGTGGGGGGTCGTAATATTAACCGTTGTCAACGTGTATATATGATGACTTATTCAAAACTAATGGGCATGGTAAAATCTAGATCAACACGACGTTACCATGACTATTAGCCAGGGTACTCTCCTAGCGATCTCTTAAAAATTGCCATCGGGCACTTATTACGAGAGCGCTATGGTTTCATAATTGATACTCGAGCTTCGAGGAACGATACTATGGTATGAATATTCAATCACCCAAATTGCTCAAATTATTGGGGGTCGTCTAATTACAGTTAACAACTTCTTATATACGACTATTTATAATAATTGTGTTGCAAAGTTAATTGGTTTTACCTGGCAAGATCAACACGACACTATCACAACCATGAACCGGATACAGGTACTTTCAATTTCCGTAATAATGAATGAAGGTGACAGAAAGTAGTATTAACAATTTAAACACTTCCTGAGCAAGTATTCTTCACAATTCAATGACAGCTATTCTAACATTCGTAATATACTCACACGTGTTGTTATTCCTGCTCTCCAGACAGGAATTCATTGAACGGTGTTTCAATAAACCAGGAATGTAATAAAATACCGAAATACGTCCAGCATAGCAACAACGTAAGTGTAGCAGATGGAAATAATCCAGGCAAATCAAAACAGTCGACGTCAATTCACGATCGGTCAATTCCGTATCGACTCGTCGATAATAAGCCGGTGGCGAAAATTTATCAACCGATGACTCTCCAATAGCCTGGCCATTATACAAGGACACCGGTACAGTCACGTGGTTTGGTCACGTGATGCAACGTATCCGAGACATAACAGAGGTTATAGAGGTTGCAACTTAATTATGTTTATAATGTGTATTAGTATATTGTACGCACTAAAGTATTGTGGCGATGTCTACGTGCTTTTTATCAGATATCCCATGCGTGCTTGAAGGGATAACTATATTTGTACGTAAAGTTCTGTTAATGTAAGGAGAATTGATTATTTTATGGCATAGGCTTACAGTAACCCGTTGATGAATTTGACGAGTGAATAAAAGGAAAATGTTAAAGGCATACAATAACAGATTAAGTTGTCGTTTTGGACCGAATTGGAGTTATAAATGCAAAGTACATGCACTTAGCATACATATAGTCGCATTTGTACCTCTAAAATATATTTTCACCGCTGTAGGATAGGTAAAATTCCATTGCAGTTTACATTTCCGGTAAAAACCGAATAATCAGTTGGTAATGTAATGTAATATCTCTTTTTTTTATAGTCTTATAATCTAATAGACTAAAAAATATAAAAATATTAAAATATTGAAAACCACTGGGATATGCGGGAATTGTAGCTGGTTACCTAATTTGCGTGTGTATACACATAAAATGTACACACTTTCATGTAGAAATACGTTTGACTATGAAATAGGTAAACAAACCTTTAATGGTACTCTAAGTCTATTAAATATATTCAATATATTGCCACGTATAGCAAAATTGCATACTATGTGTGCGTGCTTGTGTGGATATACTTTAGAAGGTACGGAAACGTAGTAAGCCTATACTAAGTTAATAACCCAACAAAGATAATTAGGCTAAGGGCCAATAGATTTTTGACATATAAACCTAGGTTTATATTATGTTAACAACGTAGCATTTGCAAACGTCGACAAGTTTCGGGAGCTCTTCAAGAACTTTCAGATTGAGCGACGCCGTGAAGATGATTTGTATTTATTGGATCGATCCAATAAATAAAGTAAAATATGAAAATATAGAAATCTTGAAAACTAGTGGGAAATGAGGAATTTTTAGCTGGGTGCTTAATATAGTTTTGTAGACAAGTCAAAATTACATACTTTCAGGTATAAATATGGTTGACCAACAATCCGTAAACAAAATTATATTATATGATTATATGCCTTTAAAGCATGTTGACACAATACATTCGTTGAGCCGATGCTCGCACGTTTAATGCAACATTCAGCGCTACGGATGTTGTGGGTTTCCTCCTGCCCTAAGCTGACAAGCCGTGACATAAGTGAAATAATCTTGAAAGTGGCTATAAACCCAAATTAAAAAAATATATTACATTCGTTGTAGTAGTATATATACTAGGGGTATATAATGTGTGATATTTTTATGATGCATCCACGGGTATAAATATATCTATAAAAAGAACGGATGAAAACACAAATACCATGATTGATACATCCTCGAAGCACAGATCATTATGACTACTTAACTTCCATTTGACGGATGTTAAATTGTTAAGTAGGATCTATGGTATAAATTGTTAACACAATAGTTTGTGTTTCGAGGATGGTATAATAATACATCCGAGTATTACATTGTTGTCGTGTTAATTGAACGACAAACGTATTATAATAAGAACCTGGTAGCTTGGAGTACAGTAAAAGAAATAACGAGATTTCTTTTATAGATCCCTCTAGGTTTTCTGTGCAGGACACCCTAATTTCAAGCGGTTATAGGCCTATAATATGTTTCAACTGGACTGAACAAATCGAGACGAGATTTTATTACACTTCATGAAGATGTTTTAACATATCCAGGACATCCATTACGCCTGTGTCCTGATCATGGAGGAATCTGTAGGAGGAACTTCAACATATTTTATTTATCTGTCATGGTATGAGTAGCACCATTGTCTTCTTAATTACGGAGTTCTCCTTGATAAGGCCACAGATACCACAATTCATGTAATAATATACGTTCACAATTATTAAGGGTTAATATAGTATACGGGTGCATGGTATATTGAAAGAAGCGACAGTAAAACATGGAAATCTCCAGACATACAACTAAAAGGAACTTTGATACTTTGTTTGGCTGTGAGGGTACGATTACTAGCATATTTGTCTTTTAATGTGTTCGTTACAAGTAATACATTGTCATGACACGAGTACTAGCATATTTGTCTTCTAATGTGTTCGTTACAAGTAATACATTGTCATGACATGTTTGCAGTTGTTCTCGAAATTTGGATATTTTACCGTCGCTGCATTCAGTATACTATGGACACGAATAATATTGCATGCCTTCATTATTCTAAAAGTTTATTTTTACTTGAATGGGTGTTTCTCGTATTTATAAAACTATAATAATAAATTTAATATGACTACCGCAGTGGGTGTCGCTTTCGTGTTACGTGATCAAAAGCAGTTAATCCTCTACAACACAGGCCAAGTGCCCATAGCATCTACAAAACAGCATACACCGATAGTGCGTGTCAACACTGACGACAATTATCAAGAAATTACTAATTTTGTTTATCACCTGATATTTGAAAGGTATGCCTAAGTTGAAGTATAAGTTAGAAGGTTCACGTAGATAACATGACAATTATGTGACGTAATACACGCCGGGAAGCTGAACATTGTAAAATTATATTTAGTGAATATCTCTATAGTCTAATCATTCCTTGATAATGTGATTAATACATGATTCATCGTGAAAAAAAGTTAATAATTTCAATTGTCCATAGTATTCAGCCACGAAAATCGAGTCCTTTTTGCCCACACATATTCCCTTTGGGAATTTTGAGGGCATCCCGCGATGTTTGACATTCACGGACAAACTCCCCCGCATTCGACAACTGTATGACCTTGTTGGCGGCTTTGTCAACGAATAGCACGTTCCCCTGTAGATGTGGTCGTGATTCCATCGGCATCACCGAGGGATCTGTTCCCTGTGGGTCTGTGCTGCCAACCAGGTCGACACTCTGACGTCACGCAGATCACAGACTTCTTCCGGCAGTCAGACACTAGAAGGTCACCATCCTTTTCTGATCTGTCATGTCATATCAAGATATATTGGAACTCAAACAGCTGTTCAATAACGGATTGTCTCCCTTGACTGTGTTGTCGCGTTTCCATAGGGAAATCACGGTATATTTGACACGTTTTCATAAATATCTTGAAATTGAAGTTACTAAATCCCTGTTACAATTAGATTCGAGTAGAATGGCTTACTAGTATAACAAAGATCTGAATAATGTTTTCATGATTATTCTCTAAATATTACAACCGTCTTTTTAACATCAAAGTTTGCCGGTCAGCATCAAATTAACACTACGGTGATACGATCCCTGACCACCGACGGCGGCAAAATTATAAATTCATAGACTTATACTCAACCAATCACCTAATACAACCGACACGCACATACCATCATCTTTCGACGGTGCACAGGCTGCACACTTTCTGATTAGTTGACCAAATATTGTATCATTATCAACGTTACTGTACTAGTAGATCTACGTTGCATTGTGACAATACAATGTTAGGCGAATTGGTTATTGATGCTTACTCGCCCATAACGTGGAAAAAGTCGATAATCGAGTTATGAAGACGGTATGCAATTCTATTTATAGATCTGACTTATCATTTCACCTGCCAGAGCAAGGATATACGCCTATGCATGTATTTATAACTGTATCCGACATACATCTGCAAAATAAATCAAGGGCCGCAGATATATTTATTTGGTGGAAAGCTTTCTACCAGGTTTAGTAACTATACTTGAGGTTAAATAATTAGGCTCGAGGAATCTGGCGCACTATGTCATCCAATGCGTCTTGAAGTTCTTGAATAGCATTGCTGGAGCATGTCGACGTTATGAAACTCTTGGTTAAAATAATAAAGCGCTATGTATGTGTCCAAAATAGGTAGGCTGCTGGTCCGTCATTGATTTTGTTGAGTAAAAATATCATGTAAGCGTCCATACCTGTATATATGCATGTGTGTGTGTGTGTGTGTGTGTGTGTGTGTGTGTGTGTTTGCGTGCGTGCGTACGTGTGTGTGTGTAAAAAACGTTTCACATGTTTCCTCTTCTTTTCTTTAAATATGTTTAGTATATTTTGTTTAATTTATATAAATTAATCCCAGTAGATTGAATTCTTGGAAATATGAAGATAAAACTCATGTTGTATGGTTATCAAATGGTTTATTGGCACCTGCATGCTGATCTCTCGATGAAACATCTCTCACAAACTGAACATAGAATACAACCAGGACACACTGTACTATCCTGGTGGTTCACCAGCAACATAGGACATATAATACTGAACAGAATATCGTACAACTGAACATATCAATAAAATAAAAAAAATCCAAAAAAAATAAAACATGAGCGCACGGAGTTATTTTCTATGGTGTTCTAAATTGACTATCGTGAATATATAGCTTTACCTATTACGTTCTCTATGCTGTAGGGAATGCCCTAAAGCGCAGTGTCTTATTCAGTAGGTTGAGGGTTAAATACAAGGGGAAAACATTGCCAAAATCAAAATTAAAAAATAAATTGCGATGTTCTATATTTAGAACAAATTTAGAACACCATAGATTGTTTTTTTAAATCTCAGTTTGCACGGATATGGTTGCATTTTCACCCCATGCGAATATGACTAGCGCGGAGTTCGAGCTTCGGAAGTTGGGCGGTTCCAATGCACTATACTTAAAGCTGCTACCCACGGTATTTACCATTTACCACTTTTACGTACACACATGTGAATTTCTGGTACCAGTAAGCCAAACAGGCTCAAATGCATGTTAATTTCTGGTACCAATAATTCACGTACAGTTGCACATGCAGGAACCAGAACATCAGATCAGGATAGCATCTTCCAGCAGCAACTTTCGAGCAAATAATATTATAATAAATATATCACGTGACGTTTTAGCACAACATTATAATAGGTGGGGGTTGGATTCAAAAGCAAAATAATGCGAATTAGAAATCGATGCATATTCGTGAATATTTAAATAAAGTGCGATCTCGTCAAAAAGCTGCCAAAATATTATACATTTACCTTAAGACGGCATCGTATTTTGTCAAACAAAATTGAAAATAAATTACCAATACAGCATGAAGACTGGAATCTCATGGAAACATATCGGATATAACTACATAATTCATGTCTGCGTTATACTATTATAAGTCTATGTGGAATCATAGAATCATAGTTTTTATCTTTCTCATTTGCTGTGAACAGTCATAACCGATATTGATGCCGTTAACAGCGTAATATCAATATCGAATGTGTTATTAGTTATCACCCCTGTGGCTGATCTGAATTATAACAAACAACATTAATGTCATGAATATTATTTTGACAGAATTTCAAGCATCGGCCTATAAACAACGCATTTATGAAATAGTACAATTATGTATAATTATTAAAATCCGACGTTATATTCAACAGCACATGTTTGCATTACTTGACTAGAATCACTATCACATCTATAGTCCAAGCAGTGGTCTCCACTGGCTTGACCAGTGGTCAGGGTATGAAGTGTACCCTAAAACAGGTTTCGCAAATGTGGGATGATTTTTGTCAAATTATACAATGAAAATCAATTTTACTTTGTAATCAACGATAATATTTGTAACCCTCACTGAACTCAACGTATTTGTATTTCGACATCCATCATTAAAGACTACTAAGGGTCGCTTTCTGTTTATGCAGTTTGGGAAGACTTAATCTCCCTTGGGGGTTGCTTTAATCCTGGTTGCTATGCGACTGAAGACTGTTATGGCATTACGCAATTTAAAGGTGGTCATTTTGATGATGTAATTATCGCTGAATTGAACTCGGTCAACTTGTCCTGCGATTTAATTTAACACAGATTTCCATCGCAATAATGAATAGTTTCCCGTTTTAATTTTTTTTTATAGAAAATGACAATTTAGAGGCAAAATGTAGAAAACAAGAGCTCGGTTGACAAATCTGTTGGTACATCTAGAAAGTAAAGGTTGTGAGGTTATTACCCGATATTTGGGGGTAATTATTGGGGAGAAAGTGAGTTAATTTAGCGCCTAATGAACCTTCATCCCTTTGGGAATCTTGCACCAATCTGCGACGATTATGAGAACAGAAATGCAGTGTGGAGAGTTCGTACTCTCAAAGGCATTCTTTTCCAACCACAATCCCTGGTCAAGCTTATATCCTGGATATCGTCTCCCGAAACTCTCGTAGCGATCTCATGCATGGTCTGACCGCTATGGTCTCATAATGGATATGAGAGCTTCACGAAACGATACTCTGGTCTCTAATAATATCACGTGACCACAGTTTTTGACGTCAACCAAACCGTAAACATGTATTCCTTTACCGATCTAAATATTTGTGATTGTCAAATGGCCATTGAAACGATACAACGAGCAAAGGCATTCGAATCAATGCTAAAACTGGTGTAAAACTGTTCCTAACATGAGACTGCTTTCTATCGATGTATATATTGCCTTATCTATAAATTATATTAGACATGTCTTAATTAGTTTAGCCGGCGAGCGTTATCTAGACCGGTTTTAGCATGTAATTGTACTATATCAACAATTTGCTTCTCTTTCCCGGCCTCAAAATCATAAAATCTATCTGGTCTGTTGATCCAAATGGTAAACAAAGTAATGACTTAACATATCCGATGATATATTTCCTACAAAAAGTATTTCTATTATTACTTCAAAAGAACATGTTGTCAATGATTTTTTTTTTACGTTGTTGAAAATAAAATAAATTAAAGCATCAGTGATTCATAAAGAAACATTTGAGCTTGATATTAAACAGATGTAAATAATTACCAAATTTAATTAATCCCCAATTTGTAACCGATGTAATAATGATGATGTACACTTTGAGAGGTCATTCAAAAATAAAACATATACGTAATGTAATTAATTACCACCATTTAAATGCAGTTCAGTACTCCCATGGTCCACAATACAATAAATGATTTCTAAAATGTATTTTTGAGTTTACAATATTCTAAGAAATAGGTCTGCACGCCCAACAAAGTCGAAGTGATGAATCGTGTGTAGAATAAGGGAGGTAACTCCTCTTATCCTTTCATCTGCGCGGTAGAGTACATTTTAGTATAGCTTGGAATGGTATGGGATTACCGTAATATATTACTATTCCTAGTCACTATGCAATATGTATAATATAGTAAGATGGTTGTGCATTTAATTATTGATTTCTACGGTATTTTATAAACAAATTTGACTCCATTCCCTTCTCATTTTAGAGCTATTTTACCTCCCGTAATATTTTCGAAACCTGTGAATATGCCTAATTGATTCTCCTAATGAGAATTAATTATTTTGTAATCAAATATTTTTCATCTCTACAGCACTCGACGATGTAGTGGATATACTATTTTCAGGTTATTGTGTTCCCATTATTCCAGAATAATCGTCGGGACTTTCCCGAGCTTTTTGTAACTAGCATGATCCTATATGCAGGCCATAGTTAGCAGAGAACGTTAAAGGAACATTATATTAGGCTAGCCTAATTTACCAATACACCACCTAAATCCCCTAAAGTTTACCCATTGTTAAACTGGCATGTCAGCCAGCCGAAATGACACTATACCATGAAACAATGTCATTATTTTCAGTTGACAATTAACTGCTACCGAGTACGTATATTGATAAGCCATTGACCAGATTACCTAAGATTATTACCTAAAGATTGTGGGTAAGTAAAATGATGATGGAACAGTATCACCATTTCCACCAGGAAAGATGTTTTGATTCTTATAAGTTACGTAAATTCAATTTAAATACACATTCATGACAAACTCATTGCGATACAAACACGTATATGAAGTACCAGTAACACGTATATTAATATTCATATATACAAAACATCATTATAATGTAATAATATTATGGCACAAATATATAATGCGAACATGTACAATGTTATTGGGTATATAGATCCAGTGGAATAAAAGTGAACGTTTCTCGTATGTTTGAACATGAGTTCATACGTCCCAACCTTCTGAAAACACGCACTTCCGGTCCTTTCCTATACAACGCCACCTGAAGGTGCTGCTCTGTTCTGGCAATCGTGAGTGTCCAAGTATCCATCACAGTAATATTCCCGCAGTCCTAGTCAGGAAAACTATGTTCTGGCAGTCCTAATCGGGAAAACGTTGCTCTGGCAGTCGTCAGGAAAACGATGTTCTGGTAGTCCTAGTATCCAGCAAAATATACATGTACTTGCAATTCTAGTATCCAGGAAACAACGTGAATATCACACACCAAGTAGTAGGAATCTTCCTATCTTAGGATAATCCCGTCAGAGTTGTTTCAAGAATTCCTGGTAAAAGCATTCTCAGAAATATGCAGAATTGGAGAAAACAAAAGTTTCGTAAGAAAGCATCCAGGGAACTTCATCAACCAAGGAGAAAGAAAATGGTCTTTGCGCCATGTGTATTATCCTTAGGAGGGTCTTTAATGGGTATCCATCAACTTCAACATCAGAGGATGCATAATTTCGTTTCCATAGCGACGGCTGATCGGCTCTGGAACTGCTTCTACGGCCGCCTGTAACAGACAACACAGGCACCGTTTAAGAGGGTTGTCTGAAGAAAAATATTGTGGATATGGTAAACGTATAATGCGCATATATAATCATAAATATACTTTAAAGATATGAGAATGTATAGGTTCTTAAAAAACATGCATGGATCTTTCCTTGTACTTAGCGTATGCACAGCCCAAAAAACCGCATTGTACATCCTACTTAGTGACTATTTCTTCATGCAAAAAAAACCTCTAGGACACCCATGATGAAAGTGTCCTATCCATTAAAAATAATAAAGTCTGCTGTGCTTGTAGTTAATGTGCTTAATTATATCACCAGGGATCTCTTGTTATATTTTTGTAAAACATATTATATTTCAGTATAGGTAACGCACATTTAATGCACTTGTCGCCTGTAATGTATTAATGAATAAAGGCGCGACGTTAACGATAAAGAGATTGATGAAAAGAAATCGTCATAAGAGCAAAATCTAGTATCCGATCACTACTGCAACGACAACGATAACGAGAGGTCGTTAGTATGACCGCTACGGAGAACCGAAAGTGTTTACTCGTTATCGTTCTCGGGCTCGGTGTGAACGCAGCTTAAGACAGACAACTATGGACAAACACCATACATTATACCAGTACAAATACGCCATTACACATGTACAGAAGCTGTTCTTTGCACAAACACAGGTGTATATGTATACATATTATACTATGGGTATACACGTCACATTGTAATAGTATTAATTGAAATTATTGAAAAGATACATCCAATATACATATAATCTAAAATAGTTGCATGGCATACTTTATTTTCATAAAAAGTGACCAATAAACGGAATCCCGTAGATACCATACTTTTAAAGGCTCAGTGACAAAATATTCTGCTCTATTTTCAGTGACGTGTCAATACCAAACTTAATACGCTGGGACTAATAGTCCAGTTACCATAACGAAATAAATGGGTTGACTCCCCCCCCCCCCCCCCTAATATATAATTTCAATATAACGAGTAATGGTCATACTTAAGGTGGTGAGAAATGGTTCAATTCAACAGATACGAGTAGTTTGGCCATTTGTTAAAAATGGCGGCCATCTTGTTTTGACGTCATATTTAGACCAGAAAGGTGGTCCGAATTTTGCCAACTTTTTATATATTCTTCTCCAGACATTATTCTACATGAAACCACCATAAAACGTTTTCTTGCAATTTTATTTTATTTTATTTATTGTTGTTTTGTGTGTTGTTGTTTTTTTGTGTGTTTTTTTTGTTGGGGGGGGGGGGGGACGTGCCGTATTGACGGGACTATGATAATTATAACCTTCCACATATTCTAGACCTAATAGGGATCAATGTACGTGTGTAGGTGCCCTGGGGGCCGTCGAGGCAGTGACAGTAATAACATTGGCAACATATAGTGCACTCTCTCTCGACCATCTGAGTGTACGAGAAAGACATTATGGATGCCAACTCGGGGCAATCCTGTAAATAATTGCATTTACTGTCTCAGTATCAATTATGTAGGACTTGCACTGACTGTAGATAATTGACTACTTAAAGCAGACCATGTATGTATGTATCTACCTATCAGAAAATCAATACTGCCCTCAAATGATTCCCAAGTAATCGAAATAGAATGTTGCCTTTATATAATGGTAGTATATGTATTCTGTAGCCTTAAAAAAGAGCAAAATAGAATAGAATGGAATAAAAAGAATGTTGTTCATTTCATAATACCGATGATAATATTAAAAACTATGTTCTTAAATATATGATGGACTGTAGCTTTAATCAAATATGTATTTTAAAATATGTTTTAGCTATTGTGGTAATGCCATGTATTTATTATTAATGGCATATAGTATGTGGCTGTGCACTGTACAACATCATATTTAGCATTGATACACACTTCCATACACAAATACATTATACATATAGATACACACAACATAGCTTTGCATATAGCATAAGCCCACAGCCAATAGGGTACTAGTGAGAGGGGTAGGTGTAGTGTGCTGGGATACATGGGGGTGGGGGTGGGGGTGACGGGATGGGAGGTAGTTGGAGGCAGAAAATGGGGGGGGGGGGGCATAATGGGATCAAGCTGAAGCTGACATGAACACCTTGGTCTAACAGAGAATGGCATCAAGTAATGCTTCTTTAAATCAATAACGCTAATAATTATGCTATCAGTATGGCCCGTGGAGGAATTTTAGTGATAAATATTTAACATAGGTGTATATCAGTTTGCTATTTTGGGACATAAATATATATTAATAGATTTGATGAGAAGGTCTCAAAGAATGTTTCAGAATAGAATACAAGTAATAGCTAGTGGTAGTGTGGGACACTTTAGAAAAATTGATCATGAATATTCAACCAAGGTACCGGTATACCCAACTATCTAAGGAAAGTATTAAAGTGAATACAAATGCCAGTTTCGGTAGGTCTGGCTGTACAGATACATTAGGTAATTTTGACTTCTATAAATGCAGATATAGGATTTTTTATATTTATTTATTGCTCAACTCGCTTCCAGAATACAGATTAAGGATATGTGTATATGACGTTCACATAAGGACAGACAAATCCTACTGTAAAAATTAGAGTTTAAAAAACATCATACTTATTATTGTTTATATGTACCAAACAATAGGACTTAGAGTAAAAGTACTGCTATACTTTCTTTAGTCAAGTTAATCATCAAGGTGTTCATGTCAGCGACAAAGCGTATGCTCGAAGCGTACCTTACAGTGGGGTTTCTTTCTTGAGCGGAAGTCCGTTGGGCCGCTTCGGTCCTTTCCGTCTGGACACCGCGGGCACGCTAGAGAATCCGTTGGTGTGGACCGGACTGATCTGGTCACTTCCGTCGCTGGGCAGCTTGTTGTACGTGGACTGATCGTGTCCGTTGACTCCGGGACTCTTCAGGATCTCCGGACTTGCCAACCCCGCCGGACTCTTTGTGATGTTCGGATTGGTGACGATCCCGTTCCGTTTCCGCCTCATTTCCGGTGAGCGCATGTGCAGCGCGTTCTGCCCCATGACCATTTTGGTCGGCGAGTCCGGGACGATGTTCCGCGACTGATGGAGGAGGTTCCGTTTCATGTTGTGGAAGTGCGCCGGATTGAGCTGCCACACGGGCTCGTCGCAGCATGTGTTGAGGATCTCCGCGTTTGGATTGGTAATGATGTTAATGGTGGCTGAAATCTTGTCCTGTTTTAGACTGGCGAACTTGACTGGGGAAGGCTTCTGGAAGTTGTGTTCCGAAGGAGAAGAGACATGTCCTCTTACCCCTTCTCCTCCGGAGATCGGGAGCGTGGCGGTGTCTCCGATTGGAGACGTGGGTGGGGATTGTACCGGGGATTGGGGCTCGCTGACAGGGGAGAGCACTCTGGACATAGGTCGGGAGCGGTTCTTTCCCATGGAGCACTGCTGGAGTTGCTGGGTGAAGGTTAGACACTCGCCGGCGTCGGCTTTGACCACGTTGCCTCCAGTGCTCTGTGAACTTTGATTGGTCGAGGATGTCAGGTTGCTGGAGGACTTAGAGGAGTTGTTGGAGTGGTACGACTTCCTCCGATCGAACGTGGACTCCGGAGAATCCGAAGGAGAGCTGTGCGCGAGCTGGATATGTCCAGGAGGCATACTCCCTTTGGGAGGATTCGTCGTCAGAGGTCGGGTTTCATTGCTTGACGTTGAGGAAGAACTGCGACTCTTCGTTCCGTTCACCGCCATCGCGCCGAAGTCCTCGAGAATCTTGCACACGGTCGAGTGTCCGCTCTTCATGGCAACGCGAATCGGAGTCCGCCCGAACTGATCGGCGTGGTTCGGGTTCGCGTTGTACTTGAGCAGCACGCGGACCACATCCTCATGTCCTTCCTGGGCCGCGATGCACAGCGCCGTGGCACCTTGATTGCAGGTGTGATCCACGTAGGCGCCCTTCTCCAGGAGGAGCTTGACGACCTTCTCGTGGCCCTGCCACGCGGCCGACTGCAGCGACGTCCTCTGGTCGTTGTCCACGGCGTTGACGTCCGCTCCATGAGCGATCAGCAGCTGTGCCATCTCGAAGTGGCCCTGCCACGCCGCCACGTGGAGCGCAGTCCGTCCCTCGAGGTCCACGCTCTCCACGTCTGCGCCCACGTCAAGAAGAAGCTCCGCCATATTGAAGTGGTTCTCCAGAGCTAGTACGTACAATGTCGACCTCCCGTCCGCGTCCTTGTAGTTGATGTTGGCACCCTCCGCGACAAGGATCTCCAAGACGTCGCGGTTGCCCTCGAGGGCCGCGACTCTGAGCGACGTCTTCCCGTCATGGGACCGGTGGTCGATGCGGGCGTGGTGGTCGAGGAGGCACTGGACAACACCGGCGTGGCCTTCCTGCGCCGCGTGGATGAGAGGGGAACGGCCGTCGTTGTCGATCTCATTGATTTTGGCACCTTGGATGATGATGATCTCGCATACCTGGAGATAAAGCAAAAGTTGATGTCATTACAGAAGGTAGATATTCCGAAATTTAATTGTATTTACTATGTCAGTGCTAGACTGCCGTTATCTGCAAATCCGTAGGCTTAACGTTCTCCTGACTGGAGGCAACTGTAGTTGCCCCATATAAGTGGGTTTATTTTGATTAATTAATCAAGCAAACAAGAAGGCTAATTATTCAATCATTAGTTACATGCCTACAGCTAAAATTCATATTTAATATATCTCATATTGGGTATGAATACTGTACACCAGGGCATATACGTATAATAATTTGAATTTTAACAAATGGACGGTGAACATATAGATACATCTAATTAAAATGAATGAAAATTGAAGATTGCAGCGGTCCTGGTTAGGATGTATTTAGGAAGAGTAGGGGGGGGTGGTGTAATATTGTTAATCTAATACTGAAAACCTTAATATATATATATAAATTTAAAAATTAATAATAAATTTTAGCAATAAATAAATGCCACAATGACATCAAGGACATACTTATGGACGGTCTACGTGCTTATGTCAGCACATTTACAGTCCAGACACATTTAATAGGTATAGACATTTTCATATCAATTTCATACAAATGTCTGAGTAGTGTGCATTAATACAATAGCTGCTGTTTCTTTCACTTGTGACATTACTCCTGGGGTCTTGCAACTGGACACCACGAGACCGTGCACAATCTCTGCAAGAGGTGCACCGCAATGTGCACGCAACATGCGACACAGCTAATGCTTTCATGATTTTCGCTGACTCTGTGGTTTGTAAGTAATTATGGGAAATCACGGCATGGCAAAAATCCAGTGGTGGTTGGCTTTTAGTAATACTCCGTCATGGTTTGATAGATTAGTGTATGTTATCACAGTTTAGCATTGTTTTGTATCTGCGATGTAAAAATCATTCCTTTCTGGGTAATAAAGCATTACATTATCATAGAAAGACATTGTTTTACGTTAAATGATAGACCAATATTGCACTACGATTCTGTTTAGTCATCTCCGAAAGGGTTCTAGAAGCTTCTCAGGGTAGACGGTGATCATAATTAATAGGTTCCATGCTTATGATTAATTCCGATAAGGTCAACGTGTTTCCTGGGAAAAGACAACTCTGACTAAACGTGTATTGTCAAACATGACAACTCCGTCGAGCCATGCTGGACAATAATACCTTCCTACGCAAAATAATATGACATAATTCACGAATAAATACAAAAAGAACATATACGACTCCATTTAGTCGTCCATGACAGTTATCTTCTCAGAAAACAAACCCATAATTCATAAATCTACAATTCCGTTTAGTCATTCCGCTACTGTGAATGGAATATCATCCGATATCTCCGTTGGTTCAGGCCGCTAAATTAATATGCGATTTAACACTTGATACGATTCCTGTAGGATTAGTACGCTATCCATTGACACCATGGCGAATTACGCCAGAACAATACACCGTGTATAGTGTTACATGTATATCCTTCCATGCGAAATGGCATTACAGGTGCATCAGTCTAGTTAACAGCTTTACATGTAAGTTCAATGCACTTCTCTAAGGACGTCCGGGCATAGTTTGCCTGCACTATAATTGATAGGGTACACGCATTTCCTAACACTGTACCAAATTTGCGTAACCTGCGTTAAATAATTTTGGAGTGACGGTACCAAACAGAGCTTTGTTGCATTACCTGCCAGACTATAATACGGCTACATTACCACCCAATACTGCGCTTTCGCAGTAGATATCGCTTTCACATTACAAGCGATATCTACAGCGATATCTACAGCAGTAGATATCGTTGGACACAATACGAATGGTTTATTTGATTGTTCTATCATTGTGATGTCATCGCTGTAGACATCGCTTGACTCAATTATTTGATTGTCCTACAATTGTGATGTCATTGCTACTATTGTGCAATGCCATAGCATTGCTATGAAGTCACAGTGCAACTGCACAGCAACCTAATCATTGACTTCACAATAAAATCTTTATGATGTGTCACTTTTCTTCATAAATGACTTTAAAATTATATTGGGTGATAAATAGAATCTCATCCTCGTGTCTTGGAATATCAAATATAGCAACACTCGTCGATTAAAAGCCTCGGATTTAATAACTTTCATGACTCCCGTTGATATATTTGATATTCCAAGACACGTGGGTGAGATTCTCTATGTAGGTATGCATGTATTTATATAGGCAGTTCTGTTCATATTCCAGTGTGAAATATGATTTTTAATAAAACTGATATCAGACAGCTTCAGGTGAGCAACATTTGTCAAAACAAAATAAAAATAATTTAAATGCGCTGTTTCATGTCAGCTACATCAGACTATTTCAGGTCAGCTACATCAGACTATTTCAAGCCAGCTACATCCAGCTATATTAGGCAATTTACGTCTCACTGTCAGGCAAACAATGCATCTAGCTATTTCAGGTGAGATACATCAGACCATTTCAGATGATCATTTCACATCTTGTACAGCGAGTAGCACAGCTTGGTTGGAGCTCGGTGTACTTGAGTCGATCTCAGTATGGGTAGGAGGAAAGTATTTCTTACGCCACCGGAACCTGCCAAGACCGCGGTATTTCGATATATCACATTGCAGTCCCACATTTATCAGTGTTTGGGTATTTGGGGGCCTAACACCATTTTGAAAATTATCTCAAGTGCCAGCTTCACAAACTAATAAGGACTATAGTTGTTGTACTTCTACATCAGACCACTACACTATATGTCCCACCCACTGCCCCACGATGACCAAAGCGTACAATTTAATTTAATTAACCTTTTAAAATGTCTGTCCCTAAACTAAAAATGTATTGGCATTAGTTGCCTTCAGAATACACTGGGAACATTTCTAACACAACTTTATGAATCAATGCTTTTTTTTTTACCAAATGGTGCAATGTAATTTTAATTAATTGAATTAACTCTTTAAACTTTCTGTCCCTAAAATAATATAACATTTAATGGGCAGTATTTGTTAACAGTTTGTGTAAAATATTGACCTCAATACATACTGGGAACATTAATCCAAATTATTGCTTAAAAGGTTTTTACCCTGTCTGGCTTCATGTACAGACAAGGCTTGCATTTCACTATTAAAGGGTCGTACCGGTAGTTCGATACTAAATCGAAGTTTACGTCATTTCCTGTTAAGGTTCCCTCACACGGGTCGATCGGTCGTACGACGAGCAGTTCGATTGGTCGTACGACGATCTCTGTCGTTGCGAATCGCATCGTATGTACGATCACACGGTACGATTCGACGCATCGTTACAACCGATCGACCTTCTTCTTCTTCTTAAGTTGAGTGTTTTTCCGGCCGCCTTCCAACTTCGTTGATTTCGGCAGACCGATACCGATCGACCCGCGTGAGTCCACCTTTATAGTAAAAGCATTCAGTGTTTGCCCTGATTTCGGCACGGACTGCAGTAGCACCCTTTCGTGAAACGTACACCAGATCCATTATCCACTCAGTTCTTACCTGACTAATTACAGTTCAATTAACATCAAAGCTAAACTCACCTGTAATAGTTGAATAGGTAAGCGGTTTGTTCTTTGATGCTGTCATTTAACACTGGAGGTCGAATAGGGTTGAACTAGTTAACTTGTACATGCATAGTAGGTACAGTACTAGTTCAAAACATATTTACAATCTCCGATAGAATCTATTACATTTATATGAGCCAAAGCAAGCACTATTGCTCACCATTTAATAACAATAATTATACAATGTGTATGTACATGTACACTCTCTGAAATTATTGTAATGCATTACCAACTAGCGCTGCGAGCATGTCCTGGTGCATTGAAACACTTACGCTATATAAATATAATTAATGTTAATATAATTATTATAATTATTCTTATTATTATATATTTTTAAAGTATTTTATTATAAATATTTTTATTATTATTATATTATTATTATTATATTTTTAAAATTATTTTATTATAAATATTTTTATTATTATTATATAATAATAATAATAATAATAATAATAATAATTATTATTATTATTATTATTATTATTATTCCACTACATGCACACTGTCCTTTAGCATTTATAAATATCCTTTGTAAATTCTGACCGTTAGGTGAGTTCTTGACGTGTTAACCACCGTGTTACCTCACCCTCCCTACCCACTATATCCCAGACATTACACTGTACTGTATTATTTACATAATAGTAAACACACCTGGGTCTTCCTTCGAACTAACTGTACATATACACCTGTGTACATACCTGTAATATTACTAGGTTACTGTGATTACAGTGATTGACAGGCCTGCAAAGTACGTCGGGGAAGTGATTATGCGTGATTACGAACACCTGAGCCGAGAACATTTTTGAATCGTTGCCAAACAGTATGGAGTCACTCTCGTATACGTATAACTTTACATTTTCCATACAGGAATGTTCTTTGATGTTGCTAGTAACCAGTTTTTATGCAATTCTGAGGTATATAGTAAGATGAAAATCGAGAATACTTCGTAAGAGCTGTAAAATGCTTTTACTATTAAGATTGTATGATTACATATTTATCTCTAGAAATAATTTAATTAATTTCTGAAAGTTTCTTGTATTAATAATGTAATTAATAATCTATTAAATATATCTTATAGCAAATACTAGTAATTGAATTAATTATGGAAAATAATATTTCCTCAAAGATTTATTTATTTTATGTAATATTTCTTCTATCAATAATTTGATTAAATTAAGAAATGTTCTTCTTTTCAAAAACATTGTCTAACATTATTAGTGTGTTATAAATGTATAAATAAACAGACATTTGGACTGTACATGCATGTAATATATATTTTAGTAATATTTCTCACTGAATACCCGCATCCATAATCAATGAACATCAAAACCACAGCTTTATAGGGCATCTGGAGTAGCCTTGCTACTGCAGAAAGAAGGTTAACACCATTCAACTGCACTTTAATAACCTACTAGACAATATTTTGGCAGAAAACAATATAATTAATTAACATGTCGGGAATTTCAGCCAGTTTGTTTAAACTGACTTTCTGTATTGGAACAGCGACTGCATGTTTGCTTCAGGCTTGCATCATTCAGGTGTTGGACACACAAAGCATACCTGTTCGAACACTGATGGCCGAACAAATTACCTGCTCTTGCTGTTAGAAATATGCAGTGGCAGACATGCTGATGTCAGCTTCTAACTGAACATTGTTTTACCTAAACAAATCGTTCTTTATCTATTTTCTTTTTCTGTATTTTTTTTTTTTTTTTTTTTTTTGGGGGGGGGGGGGGGTTTTTTTTGTTTTTTTTTTTTTTTTTTTTTTTTTTTTTTTTTT
>JAUTBT010018689.1:0-21689 GCA_032361225.1 Lepetodrilus schrolli
CCCACCGGCGGCCCCCCCCCCCCCCCCCCACTAACTTCCTCCCTGCTGAAGGCAACTGGAGAACCCCCAAATAGCTGTACCTGTGCATAATCCAGCAAGGAGAGGGTTAAACATGTTCTCATAACCTAGTATAATAATTTTAAGAATCCCACACTTTTCAACTCAAGCCCTTTGTAAGACTGCCGATTTAAATAGATAATATGATATGTTTTAAATAGATAATAGAATAGAGAGGCAAAATAAAAAGAAATGAATGGCGCATGTTGTAATATTCAAGTCATATATAACATTTAAAAAATGATAATCTGATAAATGATGGTAGATGTTAGCTTGGCCCTGATTATGGCCCGGTAGTGATAATGCTTCACTATACCCACTTCACTTTGTTGAAGTGAGTACCACATTGTTGAAGTGAGTATAGCGAAGCATTATCACTACCCGGCCATAAACAGGGCCAAGGACAAATGTTAGCAGGTTAGTTCACCCGTATGTGATTATTGACTGCTTGCACGGCCGCAGCCCGCTTGCCAACCGCGAATATGTCCGCCATAGCTTCTGAGAACGATCGTTTTCCTATGTTAACTGTAAACGAACATAGGACACGATTACAAGACCTAAATATTAATTTAGTAAAACACATGGGTTGTATGTTATTCGAGTCGGAAGCGACCTTTAAACTTTCACAGACTCCTGGCATCGACAGTCCTGGCAGCGGTACACATGTATAACAGCTGTGTATGCACTGTTACGAGTTCAAGAAATTTACCGTCTTGCTTACAGTACTTATCTCCCGTAGACTTATTTAAAATTCGATTTATTCCAAAAAATCACCATGATTACAAACGTATTTGTTAACAACCGTATATTTATCCTATTAATTTTGCTTGATGGTTAAAAAAACACACCACAAAAACGATTGTGCATGTAAGAGTACCACACGATCTAATCCAAGACGTGTTCGGTGTTTACAAACCTGAGGTGCGTTCAATATATGAGTAGGTAAACTGGTTCTCGTCCCCTTTCAGTCGACACTTGAGGCGCAGTAGCGGCAGGCGATTTGAACACAACTCCCCGCCTTGTGTTGACAAGGTGAAGGTTGACATGTGAACTTCCTTGACCTAGCTCAAAATGTAAACAGAAACTGGTAGTCGCAAAACGTTATCCCCTTGTAATCGGGAGACTTATCAATCAGCTGGAAACATGTGATTCGAGTATGGAAAGGTTGCGTACTCTAATCAAGACACCGGTTTCTCATCGGAATGGTAATAAAAAGAACAGGCCGCTTCATAGTGACATTTTCACATGAAATGTCGAGTATGATATAAAACAAGCACCATGAACATTTACATGTTGAAACAATATTATTTTATTTATTTATTTTTTATCAGTTCATTTATTTAATTTTTCTTTTTTTATATACACATGATAAACGGTCGGCCATAAACAGAGCCAAACGTAAACCTTGTCCTGAGGGCAATACACAACTGTTTTCCTTTGTTTTAACCATGCTAACCTATTTTTTTTTATAGTTATTCGCTAATAATTTCACATTATTTGCACTGTGTAGTGCCCCTTTTCTGGGTAGCCCACCTTTCGTATTACTTATTAAAACGCTGCTTCCGCTTCCAAAATCCAAAGAATCACGCCACCTGTCGGATATATTTCACGCCTGGCACTTTCCCTGTTATATCGCACAGAATTGCTATAAATGTCTTTAGCAAATGCAAGTATGCAATCGAACAAAGTGAAACATTATCAAATGTAGCTGTGAGCTTAATGCACTTTTTAACGTGATGAGATGTAAAAAATTCGCAAATAAATAATTGCAACCTCTAAAAAAAAATGACAGTCAGACTGTCTGCTCACATGCATGTTTAGCACCATAAATCATGTGACCACAATGGATTGTCGCTTGTCGATTTCAAAATATACGGGATCCCGTTTGGGCCTTTTCTTATATTGATATTATCAATTTTACAAACGAAATTTCATATTCTTCATAAAATATCTCATTAAAATGACATTTTTTATTATTTTTAATAGACAAAATTAAATTTTCAAGATATTTTACTATTCATTTAGTTATTTTCGTCATTTTACAAATTTCATATCGTATTTATGTTAATATTTCTATTTAACTGTTTAATGGAAATTGACATTATTTGAACTATTTTATGGTTTATTTGTGCTTCGGAATATTGCCAAACAGTTTCTAAAAATCTTCGAATTTTGTTCCAAGTTGATCTCCATAAACAAACATTTTTTCGTTTACCACGGAAATGGGTATATGTCAGTGTCATGGCCGCTGAAGTGATGACTTTGCTTAGGGCGGTGTATTGTTAAATTTAAGTGTAGTAATAGCAGTGTTTTGTTATAAAAGAACGAGAAAATGAGTGTTCTTTACGTTTAACATTAGATACAACCGATAACAGATCACTCGCATATTGCTTCGAACCTTACTACCACAAAAGCCAGTCCCTCGATGGTATTAAGCTAATTAGCGACTTGCCTGGCATACTTCCCACTTTGATGTTGCATAAAAGCAACAGGTATGGAGAGGTAACAATGCAGTGCCAGTGGATGAGTTTAGGCATTGACCTAGACATAGTTGTTTCATCTCCATTATACTTCTGCTATCCAAAATGCATATGATGCATGTCGACATGTTAACCCCTCTCCAGTGATATAGTGACAATTAAAGCCAGTACACACTGTTACACACTACACAAATGGTACAAGCAGACAAATCCAAGTTTGGCCAAGGAAGATTGTGGATGTTTATCAGTTGATATTTGTCAATAAATTCACTAAATAAATTAAAAGAATATGTAATATTATGTGCATGTACAAAGATGATTTTATCACTTTAAATCAGCAAGATATTATTTATTATATTTTTTATCATATATAGGCCCATCACAAACATCCGTGGTGCCTCATTCTGCACTGCAATCTCCCAGCAGTCACTTTGTTCTACATACGGATGAGAGTCATGACCACACATCGCCATTGGTAGAGAAGCTCGCGGCAAGATTTGTCGTGCAGCCTCATCTTCAAGATGGTGAGTTCACGATCGCAATTCTCATACTTATTAATTACAATCGTAAAACTCGTATATAACATGAAATTATACTATCTGACCAACTTGGAACATATCAATATTATTAGTACATTAATGCATAAAACTTGCAGTTATAATGTTCAATGCATTTAGCTTTTTTGAAGAAAATGCCACTTATCACAACATTTTTGTGTTTAAAAATTAAGAGATTAAATATGTCCTAAATGTCCCCTCCACACCAGCGTAATAGATTAAATTATTACGATCTTATCAGATATGGATTGATGGATACTTTTAATTTTTCCCTAAATCTAATGTAGGATGACGATTCTTCAGTGTAATTTGTAAACCATTTAGATGTTTTAAAGTCTTCACAAAATCAGGAATTTTCATTCAATTCTATACGATCAGAATAACCAAATTGTCCTCAATGTTGTTTTATGCTGTCATTGTGTACCTCAGACACATCATGAACATTTCCTTAGCTGTGCATTGCTGTTATGAATATTAATATTTCAAAGTAGGAATAAACCAGCAGCTGTTATTAATTTTTAGGCTATATTACCAAAAACACATGTCTTTAAATGTCTGCTCTCAATGTACAAAATACTATGGAACAACACAACGTATGCAGACAACTCGGGTTAGAATCCAAGGATCGACATGATTCTGTATTACATTATAAATAAAAACATTAAAAATGTATTAACCCTCTCCATGCTGAAGGCAACTGGAGATGCCTTAAAGAGCAATGCCTGTGCTTAAGCCAGCAGGGAGAGGGTTAATTTACACTATAATATATTGTTATGATGTTTTAGGTCCAGATCTGCCTCTATCAAGGGGAGGCAATCCTGTCAGACACCAGCTTCTGTATCAGCCTCTAACACCTTCGTATTCTTGTCACTGTGGCAAGCTTCAGTCTATGGATGAAAATGTATGTACATAATTTGAGTAATGGACGTAATCCAGTACCATGAGCATGATGAGTACATTAAAAACAATATATTTGGAAAATAACAATAGTGTAATAATGATGTGCATATTTATATTGTGTCAAATCCATGCTCGAAAACTTGCTCATAAATTATGGATGTTTTAAAATTTCCCCATTTAAAAAAAATATGTATCAATGATTGCTGCATGACATATTTATTTTTATAGAAAATTTCAAATACAGGTTATAGTTGCTTGTTTTGGTACAGGAAGTTTATTTTTGGCCATACGTATTATATAGTTCAAAGTGATTCTGCTCTGATAAATTGCAGTCACAAGCTGCTGTGAAGAAGGTGCTGCCTAGAAGAGACATCCCGTCCAGAATGAGTGTACTTGTTCTGGCCTGGCTTATCAACCAGAGAGAAATATTGGTAAGTGTTCATTGTGTTAACATGGTTATTCTTATTCTTGGCAATGTTCTGCTTATTGCAGGAGGAAAACCCGTAACAATTCATTTATATGCATCAGTATATTTTATGATTGATTCATTTCTGAATATTCTAAAAGCATTTACGTTCGAGTGAGCTATGGAGCCATTATTTTTACAGAAACTGTTTATTTATTAATTTGGAAATGAGGTATTACACATCTTTATTAATGATGACTGTTATTCTTGTTTGATCTATTCCATCTTAAGGAAATTACATATAAATAATTTTTTCTTACATAATAGCTATTCCTTTTTTTTCCCAGTTTAATTACGATTTAAAATTTGTTATTAACCAGGTCATCGACAAACATCAGGTTGTAAAAAATATACACGTTTTTTTCAAACTTTTTATTTCAGAAAGAGTTGACAGTTTTAAGGGCTGCATCGGTCAAAGAACAAGCAATTATGCTGAGGTGTCAGGGTAACTTCCTATCTAGCATGTCTAGTCCGCTTACAACATATACACTGACATTTTCCATTTGTTTTTTACCATTGATAATTGAAATTGTAATTTCTGATAAACTGTTACATTGGTTTGAATGAATACAGTAGATATGATCAGTTTGTAGAAGAAAAGAATATCCATGTCATTAACTGGACATATTTAAATCTAATGTTGAAAGATTTAATATTTACTATAGCAATGTCACTATGACCAGTTTCCTCGTACACACATTAAGTTAGCCATCTATATGTATGTTTTGTTTCAGATATGACCCATACACATGTGGTTAGTCTTTCTCAACAACTACAAACAGTTGACAGTTATTTACAGAGAATGCAGCAGCGTAACAACTCTGATATGGTAGGGTACACTTCACAGTTTGTCTGAAGGAAGACAGTATCTGGTGACCTGGGTTCTCTTCCACTAATGATAGTAGCTCAATTAGAGTTACAGCTCCTACATACATATGTAGGATATATTTTTTAGCTATTATCATTTTGTAGAATGGGACCCAGGTATGTTATTCACCGTGGGGAACAGTAATATGAGAGGTGGTTGAAGAAATGTGGGCCTCATTGTAACACTTAGTTCTTGAAGGTTTTCCTTCCATTACCATGCCAATCAGATTAGAATCTAATTCAAAGTTGCAGAAAATTATTTTAATTTTAATTTTTAATTTAAAGGCACTTTCTGTATCATTTCTCTATATATTTGTATAATGTTAAGATTTTTGGAACACAATATTATGAATACATATATCATATACTATCCTTACAATGTATGTCTTTCAAAGCATAGCTTCTCCTCTGCTGGAGGCAACTGGAGATGCCTTAAGGAGCAGTAACTGTGCCTAATCCAGCAGGGAGAGGGTTAAAGGTATAAACACTTAAATTCTTCAATTATTATTTTTCAGGTTTTCTTGAAGAAGCTGGTGTTAGTGTTGTCTGCGCTGCAAGTTGTGTCTATCCTGATGCTCCTGTGCTGGGGGAAGAGATCTGATGGCAGTACCAGGAACAGGATGTGAGCATTTCACACAGATTATTAGTTACCGGCGTTATTTCCGGGGTGTATGGGTTTTTACAAGCCAAAATTTCTCATATGTGCGAGAAATTTCAGCTTGTAAAAACCTGTATACCCCAGAAATCGTGCTGGTATTGAATTTATCCAAAATCGTAATAGATCTACATACTTTAAGAAAGCAAACTTGCGAATATTCCTGGAAAATGCTTTTCTAGCGTAGGAGTCCGGAGCAGCCATGATTATGTCACAGTGAGGTCACAACTTTTAACTTTGGCCAAACCGGGGTGTACAAGTTTTTCCAGGACCCCTATCGGCCAATCAAATCACTAGAATTGCTGTATATTTTGGATAATGATGCTTCTTTGAGCAGTTCTTTGAGGGTTTGGAGTTTGAGCCTCCTCCAGGCTGAATAAGCAGTGTGGGGTAGTGCAGAGATGCTAGTAGATCAGTGAACTTCAGAGCCAAGGGACAACCTGGGGACCTTTCTGGATCCAATTGCACAACACTCTTGTAGCGCTACAATAGTTGTAAGTCCAATTGTAGAGTCTTCTACAATTGGAATTGGGTTGCACAAAGCTCCTGTATGCTATCTGAATAAGACAGCACTACAACTATTGTAACGGCAGTTGTAAGTCCCTACAACTACTGTAGCCTACACGAGTGTCGTGCAGCTGGACACAGGTGTGTCATGTGATCATGATAGGATGCACTGCCTGTACTGTTGTAGTGCAGTTGTCATCCTTTGTTTGTCAGTACCAGCCAGTACTTGCAGGTTTACTGAAATACTTGTAGCTTTCTTCCTACCATAAACTGACCATAATAATAATAATAATAATCTGCACATTTATGTTGCACAGAATCCACGCATAATGCTGTAGGTGTAATACAAGACATGTCACAGTTGCTGCAAAGTTCAATGTGCCAAAATAGGTTGCATTAAAGTTATTATCGTCGTCCAACTGTCGTCTTTCATGACAGTCATCATAAGGATTGAACGTTGAGTCTGTAGCATTCATAGTGCCATGAAGCTAGTTATTATTGTGTCAATACAATGAATATATGTGTTGTTGTTTCCACAGACTAAACATGTTAAAGGCGTTAAGGAAATCAGTATTTCGTCCAACACTGAATGTATTTGATGATCTCAAGACTGTCTCACTATTTGCCTTAAAAAAGTAAGTATTTTGAGATTATTGTTGTTAAAGTTGCTGTCACTACAAGTCTGCCCCACACAGATTCAGGTAAATCTGGAAATGTATATACATGTACTGTAATAAACAGTAATTAAAGGCACATCATTTAATTGCAATAAATATCCTGTTTCGTTACATCAAGGCTGGATGCAGTCTTTAAAGATGTTCTACTTCTCAGAAGTGTAAGATAATGATAAATGTATCAATGTGTTGATGTGGTGGCAATTCCAATTCTTATTTCAGGTTGTCAGCTAGACTTGCCAGTTCCAGAATTTAGTAGGTGTTCTGAAGTTATCATGGTCTACATTGAAGACCTCCGAGCATTACTACTTGATACTGATCTCATCTGTCTGTAATATAGTTACAATCATGAAATCCTGACATTTATTTTATTATTATCAGATTATAATAATAATAATAATAGGCCATTTATATCATACATTAGCTCCATGAACCAGACATGCTCGAAGCACATAAAGAAGGGCAGGATTGAAAAATATATACTAATATATTTTAACATATTTTATCATGTATATTGTGACATTTTTTTCCACACCACCTCATATATATTGCTTATAATACATAATTAACATACCATTGATGTTTATTTAGCAAGATGTCAAAACTGCTTTTTTATTCTATTTACATATTCATCGAAAACATGGTGTCTATGTTCGATAATATGTTCTGTTGCTTTTATGTCTCAATATGCAAATATACATATATATTATTTGTGGTATGAACAATATGTTTTAGTGCATATGTTTTTTTGCCAGCCATCAGTAACTATGTCAAGTTCAAAGCAGTTTGGTATTTAGATCTGGGACACACACAATTGGCAAACTAGAACGAGAAACATCACATATTACGTATGTACCAGGTATATGTTCGTGCACATCGTTTACTTATGAGCAATGAGGGAAGCTCTCATAAAATATTCCGAAGTACAGTAACAAAGCATGCCCTGAACCAACGTGTTTAGTAGAATGTACAGGATACAATAGAATGTACAGGATACATTAGAATGTACAGAATACAATAGAATGTACGGGATACAATAGAATGTAAAGTTTACAATAGAATGTACAGGATACAATAGAATGTACAGAATACAATAGAATGTAAAGTTTACAATAGAATGTACAGGATACAATAGAATGTACAGAATAGAATGTAAAGTTTACAATAGAATGTACAGGATACAATAGAATGTACAGGATACAATAGAATGTACAGGATACAATAGAATGTAAAGTTTACAATAGAATGTACAGGATACAATAGAATGTACAGAATACAATAGAATGTAACATTTTACAATAGAATGTACAGGAAACGATTGGATTGTAAGGATACAGTAGAATATACAGGATACAGTAGAATATACAGGTACAGTAGAATATACAGGATACAGTAGAATATACAGGATACAGTAGAATGTACAGGCTATGTTGTTATGTGAACTGTGCTGGTAAAGTTGGCGGTATGACAATACATGTATTTATAGTCTTATTACATTTACCGCCATGTTCAGGAATTGTTGATTGGTTGTTTGAATTGAGTTTGGAGCCACTTTCAAGATTCTTTCACTCATTTCACAGCTGGCATGTTTTGTATGCACATGCCCTGCTTATGCTAAGCCAGATTTCCACCAACTACAGGTTCTAGCAGCCAGGATATCACCTGGCCAGTATTAGTTTTACCTGAGTGCTAAGCAGGGGAATTCCATCTTTTGACCTGACCTGACTTGATCCACATTCCTCCACCTACCACTCTTCTGGCCCACACTCCAACCACTACTCCACAGAGTTTGTATTCTCAGTTTTAATAGCATAATATGATACTGTGTAGTATGTACATATGTGTAGTATAGGTGTATATGTGTGTATGTGTGTGTTTGTGTGTGCGTGCATGCATGTGTGTATGTGTTCATTGGTCAGCATCATATAAGACACTGTTTACGTCATATAGCTTGGATCTTTACAGGATCTTAATCTTAAATGTGCTATCTAATTATTGTGATTGCTGGAGATATGCAACTTGGTTTTGATTTTTAATAGTTTTTCTGGAATCTTATAAAAATGTACAACTTCCTATACTGTTCATGCATTTATTTTACCATATTATGAACTAATATGTACAAATCATTGCACTCTCTTTGCAGCTTTAGCATGTATATTTGAAGGATATCTCCAGTACTGTAGACAGTTACATTAAGCACATTTTTTATTGTGATATTTATCTCTTCGTATTCAGCAATGGCAATTAAAATAGGTATACTTTATGTGGCGATTGTATTCCACTATTCATTGTGTATAGATTCAACATGTGGTGAATGAATTCACTGATCACTTTACTCTATCATTTGCAAAAATAGCCATAACAAATATTATGTTAAATCTAGTTAACTTATTAACATGTTTAAGAAGATAATAAAATAATAGGTTACAGCTACAGTCAATTTAGTTAGTAAAATTAACCAAAGTACATGTTACATATACTTTGTCTTAAAGGAAAACATCAACCTCCTCTATATTCATCCTGGAAACAAAGGCCATTATGTATGATTATTGTACTCTTGTTTCCACCATGAGAAATATCCTTTCAAACTCTGGTAATAGAAATGATTAATTCTGTACTCTTGAGCTACTTCGACATAGCAGCCTAATAATGTGTTTTTCAGATGCCTTTCTTGTTTATGTGTACTTGTTGGTCATTACATTTTCAAAGACAGTTTATATTTGTTGTATAGAATTTCTTTTAGAGTTTTTACAGAAAAGTTACTTTAAAAAAAATTAAAATATTTTGTTTACAGGAAATAACTTGATTCCACCATCTTTGATAGGACAAGCTTACTTGTATGGAAGTCATTTCTGACATATCAAATAAAGTACATTTCCTCAATGTGTTTTATTTAATACCAATAACAACATTTGTGTAGCAACAAAGTTAAACATACTCACGGGACAACTACTACAGAAACAGTGAAGTTAGTACCAATTCCTTGGGCAGCTTCTTAATTTAGATTTCAATGTGTGGATAATGTTCAATTGACAGCTTAGAAGTACTGTACTCAATAATGCTCTCAATTAATAGCTCACTTTTTGTTATATCTTCTACACAAAACACGATGCTCCAAATATATTTCTGTTTCTGTGGATGTGGATAGTAGCGCCAATAGCAATACACGTTTCAAAGGTTGAGGTTATCCGCCATGGATATTAAAATGAAACATAATAAATTAGTCTATATTTCAGAAAGGACGTTTTCACATAGTTTATAGTATACGAGTAAACGTCTCCTTGTAAAATACGGCGAGTCATTAAGTGTTTTTATTTAATAGAATTTCTTTTGTAATTTTTTACTTATACATTCAACTTCGTTGATTTGAGTCAATTGATATGGATTTTCCTGCTAACTACTACATGTATGTTGTTTAAGTAAATAACACGATAACCCAATGATCCCTGTATCTAGAACGAGGTCAGAGTCCTCTGGTGCCTTGCACCTAGTGAGTGTGTGGTATGTAGATTAGTAGCAGTTACAGTACTGTATAGATGCCACCATGGAAGCGCTTAAAAAAAAATAGAATAGAAAAACTATATATAATAAACATTTAATGATACTATAAGTATTATCTACATGTAGGTGCACTGTATATAATATGACATGTATAATATGCTAAAATAAAATGAATGTAATATGAAATTAAAGGAATATAATGTACTGGTAATTTCCAGTGTTAAATACAATATAATATTGACAATAATTTATAAAAAAAAAATCGATTTGTATACATGTAATGATGGGTCAACACGCACGATGTCCAACATTCGTTTCTACATTTAATACACAGTGATACACTTTGCAGTACAAAATCATTGGCAATACCAATAACAATTGAGTAATATATTGCATGCTTTAGAACACGGTGATGCTCTACCAATGGTTTATGGTATACTAATGGTTTACGATATATTAATGGTTTATGGTATACGTGTACATCAGGAATACGAGCAGGTGCGGACCACCCAGTTGGCAAATGAACGTAACGCCCATTTTGAGCGACATAGATTTCGCACAGGAGAGGAATATTAGCCAACGTTGAGTGGTATTCTGGTAACGGCCTCTCTTACGTGAACCCTGCGTCAAATATCAAACGCTAACGTCGGAGAAGCGTCGATAAATCAGCATTGGTAATTTGGACGCACCTTATATTATCTATGAAAAAGCATACTATGTTAACCTACATAATAGTACGATACATAAATAAATGATAGCTGTGCTTATGGAAGTATGCATATAGCAATTAGACCCAGACCAACGCGACCAATGGTACTGAATGTTTCGTTTTTGGTATTTAAGACGTCAACCGAAACCCCATTCCAAGCACCAATAAACAGTCGATCTTCGAAGTAAACAAATTTCCATGGCACACTATACAGTCTCGACACCGTCATTATTGAACCTGTCTGAAGCGACTGTCTCATTACCATGTTTCCATTATTATAGTAGAGCATTTGCCGATCAATGTCTACAGCAACTGCATGCATCCTTGTTCCAGCGGCAACTACCTGCCTGTTCTTACCATCATAGTCCATCTGCACGAGTCTGTCCCAGTGACACGAAAACAAACGCTCGCGTTCAGGTTGCAGACCTATTGAATATATTCCAACAACCTCATGAAGATGTGCAACCACTCTGTACTGTGTTCCGGAAGTTGTCATCACGCTGATTGTCTTCTTGGGCGCCGCTGTCGTGTAGAAGATTAAACTTCTGTTGTTGTCTACGGCCACTCCCCATGCAACCTCCCCTAGTCGAAGTGGCTCCACCTCGTCCTGCCCCCCGTCTTGACGAACGGAGAAGATCCCAACGTTAGAACTCGCCAAACTTCCATTTGACCAAATGATCCTGTTTAACTCGGTATCGAACGTAACGGCATTGATATTATGGGCTTCAAGCTGATGTTTTCTTTTCCGGTTGTTTTTAAGCCTGAATCTGACAAACCGTTTAATTCCTCTTCCAACAGCAAGCAACCAAGGGTTTCTCTTGGCTTCTTGGCTTGTAGCCAGGGACGTAGAGTTGTTCATTACAGTTATGCTTCTCATTTCTGTCATCTTTGACATGAGATCTGTTGTTTCATTCGCAGTTATCTTTAAATCATTACAGACACAGTTCAGTGTGTTAACTTTGTTCCTTAAAACAATGTTCTCCTTGTCAACGTTCGACAACCTCACACGCAATTCTTTAATACCGTGTTCAACGTTCTGTATTCTCATCTCGGACTTTGCCCATATTGAAACGTCTCTGGCTATATCTTGCTGCTTGATCTCGTGCTTGATACTCGGCATGATCGCATCCAGAAGCTCCGTCAATACATCATCCTTAGTCAATGAATAATTACTAAGTAACTCTTCTCTCAAATCTTGGATGTCACTTTTCAGCTGAATTATCTCAGAATTGAATTTTCTTTGTAAATGTTTAGTTTTTTTAAGACTGCCGCAAAGATCCACAATAAGGAATACTAATAAAATGCAAGCACGTCCGAGTTCCATGCTGCCCTGATTGTGAATGTGGGATAATTTCGATCCACGTGTCTCTGTTTGTTTTTTGTCCAACTTTTCAGTTAAATGTCCTGATATGTTGATGTAACAATTGTGTCGTCACTTGTCATGACCACGATGTAGCTCGTGCGCGCTCGCATTCCACCATGATCACAGCCACTGGTAGTGGGAGTATATTATATACTGAACAAAAAAAGAAACTTGATTGTTCCTAACAAGAAGCAATTGCATATTAAATATCTATCTATTGGTAACACATGTCTAGTCCATATGCTGGCATGTCTTTTCAGGCACTTACCGTAATACTCATTAACCTAAATGGTGCGCATGTATGGAGAATTTTGTGTAAAGCATTAAACGGGCATGTAGAGGATCACGTGACTATTTCATTGGCGCCACATTTACGGGTGAATACGCCTATCATTCATGGCGCACAGAAAAGCATTTACCTTTGACATTAGTTGTTCTGCGCGTATTCGAAATGTATCATTCACGTGGCATCAAACATGGCAAATCCGGGTTCTCAAGGTTTTCATAGAATGAAACTGGGTGCCTGGATATCCATTGGCATCGCTTGGGTACCGTTATTAATATGCCATCGGCCATAACACCCTTCTGCGAGGTAAATTACTTTTGAAATGAAAATAAAAAGTTGCTTCCATGCACAGTATTCGTGGCAACATTACAAAATGGCGTCATCTAAAGCTATTAATTTCTTGAAGACCTGTTACTATATTATATCCTGGCCATTGTCTGGCATATAATGGCGATCTCACTATTAAATGGACTATCTTCGTGATCAACATATTCGAATTTTAGTAACCCATATATTAACATAATATTTTAGTATTGTTGTATCGATACTCATTAAGAAAATATATTACATTCTGAATCATCACCACTTCAGGATGAATACGCATGGCATACATGAGAACACGATCAAATTATCGTGTTGTAATTGTATACATAAATGTTAATATCACGGATACAATAACATTGTAACGGTATATACTAGTACATATATTTGGAATATCACAGTTATGTCAAATTAATTTGACAGTTTATACACGTACATAAAACAAACACTTATTTGTGATAAATGGCCTGTACAGAGTGGCTGTTATGCACGTGAATGTACGCGGTAGGATTTCGTGATATTATTCAGGGTATGTGAGTTTACTAACACAATGTCAGATACACGTGTACGAGAATTAAGGCGATATTGTTATATTTTTAATATATATTTTGAGCATAAAACTGAATATCAGTTAAATGTACGAAATGTATCTCGAAAGGTATACTCATTCGGTATTCAATTATATTATGTTTTAAAATAAACAAAGTCTGTGTGTTGTGTGTGTGCGTGTATGGGTTGGGTTGGGCTAATGTTGTCTCTGGGAAGAGAACCTGCAACAGCCGAGTACACATTAGACTTGCATGCATGCTGCTACTAATAGTGTGCAAGCATTGCATCCTATATGAATATGCCCGGTTCACAAGAGATTCAAACTCGAATCTGAAGGTTTGAAATCCGACATGCTACCACCTGCGCAATTAAATACCGGTATATGCTAAAATCTGCGCAATCTGACATGAAACCACCTGCGCAATCTGACATGTAACCACCTGCGCAATCTGACATGTAACCAGCAATCCCCTACCATCTGGCAATTCGACATGCTACCATCTACGCATGCTACCAGCTGCGCAATCCAACATACTACCATCTTCGCTATCTGACCTGCTCTATGCTATCATGTATTCTACATACATACGCCCATCTCATCAACATCCTAAACGTCCAATGGAGGGAGTTCCACTAAATATACAGAATGCATACCCGTAATGCTCTCAGCGGTCTTAGAACACAAGGTACAGCTCTTCGCGCAGTGCTGGATGTATTCCCTGCCGACTTTACCGTATTTAGCAGTCAGACAAACGTCAGGTTAGTAGAATTCAGAATAAAGGTTAAAGAATTATCCGTATTAGAATATCGGCGGCTATATACAGTATCACGCATATAAATAACCAGAGTGCATTAAGACATGTCCAGATTTGAGCACTATACGCCAGTCTTGTGCTCCTTTTCATCAATCTGTAATTGCCGATTGGAATCGAATTGGCTCCATGTAATCTAATGCTATCCATTCAGTGGGATTTATACTAGTGCTGTCTTGCATACCAGCAATAGCATGACGGTGAGCAGAGATAGGTGTAGATCTGAAAGAGAAGGTCAACAAGTTATTGAAATACTTACATATATAGAATATATAATATGAAATAATAATAATAATACTAATAATAATAATATTAATAATAATTTTAAAAAGTGGTAGTAGTATCCGCATTTATGAGAACAACTGCTCAAATACGCCTTTGGGAAATGGGTTAATAAAGAAGTCTTTATTTTTTTCGTGAAAGTGCATCATAAAGTGCATTATAATACATAATACAAAACTAGTCGAAATTAAGACAGTTTTCATTAATAGCTAAATAGATTTCATGAAAAGCTATCAACATATGTGCAGTAAATAACTACATGTTATATTATAGCTATAGGCAGACAGTGCATGCTTACATGTACCGGAACAGAAGACGCTCTTAAATGAGCCCAATTCTTTCTGATCATATTGGACAAATGTCTGGAAGCTGTGTTTCAGATTCCCTGAATATTTGCCTGATGAAATAAAAGTTCATTATACATACTCAGTGACAATATCATTTGTATATGCATCACTAGCGCGTGCTCTCTCCCTCTCCCTCCGCCTCCCCCCTCCCTCCCTCCATCTCTCTCTCTCTCTCTCTCTCTCTCTCCTTTCTTGTTTCAATACAATTGGATAACTTACCCATAAAGTACACAACTATAGACACACATCCATCTGTTTCCTGGCCTTGACCATACACAGCAACGTTCCATCTGTCGGTCTTAAGACCCTTCGCGTATACTCGACCAATATCGTCTCTGCAACAATAATAGTAATCCTTGCAATAGTCGAAGAACACCGCAGTTCAGGTAAACTTAACTTTTGGGGTTGGTGGCACCAGGCCTGATAATGATAATATGATAATAAAAGCCTACGAAATCTTAAATGTCAATTAGTGTACAGGATACCTTGAGTGCCAGTGTCTTACTGATGTAGTCAGTATTTATGCAAGCTTTTGATGTAATCAGTGCAAGTTATAGGCCTATATACGACAGTGCCAAATAGTCTTCGGACAAGGGTATAATCAGTTGATTTAGCCCTCTCCCTGTTCTATGAATCATATGCTCGGGCACATTTAGACATCTGTGCTGTTTCCAGAATAAGGAATGGTTAAGAATGCTCGCATGCGTCGTACTCACAGAGTTGTGCCTGGCGGTTTATTGACTACAAGTGACTGCCGGTCATACTGCATTGGCATTAGGTTAGCACATGCAATACGTCCAGAGCCTCCGTTTCGATCTCCGATTACTACGCTCCGCCCAATTACTAGAAGGGAAATAGAAGAATTAATGTGGAGCATAGGGGGCATACATTTGTTTTCCCCACTATCATTTAGCATATAAAGCAGCTTAGTTCGAGAGGCTGTTGTTGCTAAATTATTGAAACAACATACACTAGCTGTACATCCACTTGTACAGAAAGACCCAAATTTCTGCACTTCTAAAAGATCAATCTAGAATAAGTTGTAAAACAAAATGGAATCTGGATTATTAACAGCTAATTAATCCTCATACATTTCTGAATAAAATACCTCTTCTAATCAAATTTAAACGTTAACAGGACATACTCACTTGAATTCTTCCCAATCAATGGCAGGTTCATATCTGTGCTAAACATCTTTTTGCCATCAATTCTGATCGTTCCCAACTTCCCAGATATATCCCCCATCATGCACCTTAGCTGATTGTTTGGTCTGCATTCGTCGTAGGAAACCTAGGGCAACCATAACAAACAACATGATTTAAAAAAGAATCGTCTATCTCTCAGGAACAAACTTTAGATTTCTTTAACATATTATTCGGATGCATATATATGTAAATCATTGGACGGGAAAAGAGCCGTTTTATCATAAAGCATAATTTTTGTGAACACTACTGTTCATGGCGTATTATCATCACTCTATAAATATGTTTTCTACAAATGAAGATTCAGTTCGAGCACCTGCAAACAAAATCATATCTGCAAGTGGTACCTTGGTATTGACAGAGAATGGGTTGAGAGTGGGGCCTGTGCTGTCACACCTCTCTGTGCTTGATGTTCTATCGCCAAATGCCGCCATCGTGCCAACACTCAATCTGTGACCAGTTGTCTGTTGGTAAAAAGGACAGTATTGTATACTTTTACGGTATATGTCCCAGGTAGTTGAAGCTACCGTAAAGGCGTACAACCTCGGGGAAACTGAAGACGTACTTTTGGAAGCGGGATAACTATATGGTTAATGTAACTTCAACCTTAGTCAAAATACGTGAAGCCTATGGCTGAAGGCTGAGGTTAGTTATGGTTATCTTGGTTAATAAGTATTGCAGCATACTTTAAAGCTAATTATTCCGTAAAGAAAAAAAGTTCTGTATTTGATCAAGTATTCCCTGTACATGTGCTCTAAATTGTATTGTATTTGCTATTGTATTTGATCATTTATCGACAAATAGGGTAGTTAGCCGCTATCCGGTGGCAGTCTTCAGTTTCAAAAAATAGAATCCAGCAATAATATATTTCTGACGTCATAAAAGCAAGGATTCGAATTTATTCCTAATGACTGCACTTTGCAGTTAGCTAAAAGAAAAATAAATATATATTAATAAAAGACAATTACTATAAATGAGATCTTTGATTGTATGCCTTTAAACATATTTTAGTATATCAATGTATTCTGTCGTCGTCTGAAACCAGGTGCGTACTACCAAGTGAAGCGGTCGATTTCGTTATGTACAACCATTCCAATTACTTACGGGTGGTTTGTCAGTGTAGTTAAGCATCACAAAGACACTGGTGCTGCCCAAGCGTCCGTCAATATACACGTGCTGTGTCTGTAGAACGATATAGGAATCAGTCAGTAAAATGTCTCAAATATAGACAGTTAAACCTATTGAATAAAATGGCCGATCAAGTGACAAAACGCATAACTTCATTCTCGTTTAGCTTTTACGCGTAATTTTTTTCTACGAAAATAAAGTGTTTTACTGTATATTATTCGTACCTCAACGAATTGCCGAAGATACATATTATCTACATATTGAGAGAACATCTCACCACTGGTACTATTAAATAGCCACATAGTAGCAGTAATTCACAATTCTATGGCCGACCATTACTCTTATTAATTTTTATTTTCACGCGAATAATACCTGCTCGTGATGATCACTGCTTACCATTATCACTTCACCGGCAAATCCATTATCAGAAGCAGAGAAAGATGCCTTGGCTTTTATCGTTAATCCTTCGATCTTTCTCATATTTTCTACGATGGTTCCACATGTCCAACGCGATTTGTCCATCCTGTGAATCACAATAGACCGTCCAACAATACTGTGAATTCCAAACAGATTGAGATTGTAGTCTTTCCTGCTGATATTAAGTGACGTGACATTTTTTAATGTTCCATACTTTCCACTGAGATCGCCGACTTCATAAAGGTCGTGAGTTCCTGTGGCTGGCGACGGACTGTTCTTTTTATCAACGTTGAATGGGTTAAGATGACCAGACACGGAGCGACCAGAACAAGGGTTGAGACTTCCGGAAGGCACGGGGAATTTATGAACATGATAGCCATCTGCCAATTTATTGAACCCTTTTATCGTTATAGACGCCCTCGTCCGATCTTCAATAATACTGTACTTTTGATAAAACCGAGCAAAGCCAGTAATGTCGCTTGACCATGACTTCACAGTGGCTTTTCGTGTTTTAAGACTGAATATCGTCGCGCAAGCAAGGGGCAGCTTGATGTTGATATTGTCATGGATTCCTAGCGCTCGACCGAGGATGCTTCCGGGCCCGGAGAGGGGGAGGTTTCTGGTTGTCAGGAGGAACTTGGAAGGAGCGGTGGAAGACTTCCGGATAGGAATTTTCATGGTTTGCATGGACCCGGATCCCACCGGACACCGAAGAGGGTTGGTGGTCTTACATTCGGTCTTTCGATCTCCACTCATGTCAACACCGAAAGGATTGAACATGCGTCCGGTCGATGCACACCGATCTTTGTCTGCCATTGCATCGCCTCCTACACGGCTACTGTGAACCATCCAGATATGGTCTAAAGTCGCTGCATGGCCAGTACCGTAGTTCAGCTCTCCGTAGATCCACGTTTCAGACTGGGGGTTACTTAGGAGCTGAGTAAAGACCATGTGACCTATCACTGGGTACGTGAATTTAGCAACAGCGACGGCTGTATCAGCTGTATCAAAAATATTCGTGCACACCCATCTCGGCGCTCCAGTCAGGTCTTTGTGTATAACCAAGGATCGACCGACAATACTGTAAGGGCCGAACAATGGTAAATTGAAATCTTCCTCAACGACAGTATAGTTGTCCTTGTTCGTTAAGGAACCAAATTTACCACTCAGATCACCAACTTCATACTCATCGTGGGTCCTTCCCGTTGAAGGAAACGCCATGTTAAAAGGATTCCAATGTCCACCCACTGCATCAGCGCTGCACAGCTCATCTGACTCGCTCACTTGTTGTGGTACAGGGTACACGTGAACATGGAAGCCACCGGCTTTACTTCTTAAGTTTAATATATTCGTGGTCATTCTGGTGGTATCAAACGGCGACTTTTGCTCGAACGTTACCGTAGAATAGACGCCGTCTCTGTTGAAATATGCCATAACTTCCCTTTGTTTTTGTTCCCGGATGTCCCCACACGCCGTCACAGTGCCTGTATTGTCAAGAATAACGACTACCTGTCCAATGATAGAGCTGCTTCCTGAAAGAGGGAGATTTGAATCCTGATACAACTCCACCCGTGATCCTTTGGTTTTGCCGATTTTTGCATTTCCAATCTTTCCAGAGAGATCGCCAGTACAGTTGGCTATGTTTGTGCAATTGGCTGTAAATGTCGGGTTGAACAGAGAGCTCGATGTTAAATGTTTACACTTGGAGGAAGATCCATAGTATATTTTCCAACTAGGGGTTGATGGTTCTGCTACAGAATTGAAGAGGTCACTGTAGACTTCAGTTCTCTCCCCTAGCCCTGCCTGCCGGAACCAGATGTCGCCGGTGACGGTATCTTGCATCTGCACATGCGCAGTGGTATAGCTCTTTCCATCCAGTACAAGAGTTCCACAGGAAGCATTAGTTTCGTTCACTCTGATCACAATGGAACGTCCTGGAAATAATAAATACCGGAAGTAGAAAATATATAATAATATCTTGTGTGTAACATTCATATCTAGTTTTTCAGTATATTTCTGCCAAACTACAAATATAATTTAATATTGTGTATCACACGTGAGACAATTAAACCATCTCATTAAACCCAGCATTCATTCTTCATATATTTGTCCAGTTAAATTATTGTAACGAATCCGATTTTAATTAGACTGCAATTCTGCAGTAGTTCATAAATCATTTAAATTTAACCTGAGTGAATAAATGTTTTATGTCACAGCGGGAATCTTTCACCCATCCATACGTGACGAGTGAGTCATTATGGAGTTTGACGTCGCTGCGGGAATCTTTCACCCATTTGCGACGATCATACGTGACGACATTTAACCTGAATGATAATGTAATGTGAGGAAATCCAGGAATCATAATTCATGTGGTCGTGAATAAGTCCAGTAAACATCCGAAGGGCGTCGCAAAACGCAAATTCGAAGACATAGTCTATAAACTGTAGACGTAGTTTCATGTGCGGACAACGAACAAGAGGAGCTAACCCATCATTGTCTTAAGGTCACCGAGATCTGAGGACTCTATTGTTGCCGTCGCAGATCCTGAATTCAGCATTCCTCCTATTGTTCCAATCCTGCAACATTCATACGAATATCATTTTAAAGTCCTTCATGGCCTGGGGGCGTATTCAGAATTGGGCTTGGGTTTCGAAATGGACTTCCATCATTTATCATGTAAATACGTGTGTTGACTTCAATCGATGTAAACACTATTTAAAGTCTCATCTTGAATACGGTCCCTGGAGTTTACAGAACAAAACGGTTTGCAATTAGCTTTGTATATTATTGTGTTAGCCTTGGAACTTCATCACAAAACTGTTTAGATTAGTTTTTATACATCTATGCGTTTGGATAACTGTGATGGTATTATAGACCATAGACATAGGTAATGCTTAGTTAGCTGTACAATTAAATACATGCCAAACTACCTAATATTGAGAACAAAGCAAACCATCATAGCTTCAGCATCGTATCCTTATGTGTTTTTACCTTGGGCCAATGTTAGTTGAGTCACATTTGTTCTGTACAGTCAGATCCACCCAAAAACTCCCAAATTCCCATCTGTTTCCTGCAGTGACGCCCACAAGGTTAAAGGTGACGGTTGTAGTGCTGCTTTCTTGCCTCAATGTCACGTCGCCCTTGATTCCGGCGTTATTCAGCTTTGCCTTGAGGACGGTTTGTCCAGAGCAACACAGTGCAGCTAAACAAAATAAAACATCATTACATTTGGAATCAATCGAGGTGAAAATAACTCCCGGTAATATTAATGCGCATAATATTGGATATTGGATTAATATCTACAATAATTGTTCAATATAGATATTTCTAAGTATAGAACATAGGAATTGAATTTAATGAGTAAACAGTACTGATTATGATGTGTATGTGATTAACAGAGTGGTGTTGTTTGTGTTGTTGTTTTGAAGTGGGATAAGAGTCGCTTTAAAGATTTTTTCACTTATATCACGACTTGTCAGTTTAGGGCAGGATGAAACACTCAACATCCGTAGCGCTGAATATTGCAGTAAAACTGCGAGCATCGGCTGGTATTGACAAGACCAAGGATGATAACTGCATTGCCACTCTACAGACATCGCATCCTATCAA
>JAUTBT010018700.1:0-21688 GCA_032361225.1 Lepetodrilus schrolli
ACCGGCTGGTACTGACAAGACCAAGGATGATAACTGCATTGCCACTCTACAGACAGTGCATCCTATCAATATCACATTAGAAACATAACCTTCCTGAACATTGATATCAGCTCCCGGGGCGGGATTTGAACCTGGAACCTTAGGCTCCAAAGCAAGACATGACATGAGAATAACAATCTTGAAAGTTGATATAAACCAGTTTGAAAAACAAAACCAACAAAATAGAAATTCAAACAGTGCACTCACAGTACAAATACAGTAGTACATAAACAGTACATTAACAGTACATACACAGCACAAGTACATGTCCAAGCATGTAATTAGGTGTATTGTTCTCGGACAAACCACTCAGAAATGCAAATGGCCCAATTACAACAGTAATCCCATACTCCCTGGGCTTTTACATTTTTCATTAATTCCATTAACAAGTGAACTATCACTATAGAGATGCATACAGCATCTAAACAATCTAGTCAATTAGTTTATCTAAATATGTCTCCTGCAAGCATGCAAATAATCATTATGTGACAGATATGTAGATTTATTTTTTGTTGTTGTTGTGGGAGGGGGGGGAGGGGTTGGGAGGAACACAAGAAGGTTTCTTCACAATGGACAAACGATTGCCCTAAGTGATGAGATCTTCATTATCTTCCTACCAGATCCCACACCAAGCTAAAAGCTAATAAATATTTGAAGGATTGTCTGTACCCAATCATTGGCATTTCAGTGTAATAAAACTAATTCCACTTCACCATAACATATGCTGGAAGGTCAACCACAACACTCTGATTGTAGGATGCATGGCAAATTTGACTTTACCCTGGCCATCAGATATTGATATTAATATCTGATCAAATGTTAACAGAAAAACACAATAATAAGAGGAAACTATCAGCTGAACTTAGCACATATACGTTGCCAGCTAACCACTACCAATGTACTAAAATAGCTGACACAAATATGAAAGTTTCTGCATTTTGAACTTGATTGAACTTACATCCATTAACCAAAGTAGAGGAGATGAGAAAAAAACTTTGACATGACTTAGTAATGAGGAAATACACTTCAAGATTTCTGGCATCGCATAAACAGATAGAAAATGGAACATAGCGTTTGATGTTTCAACCTGAAGTTACAAAATACACATTGAGTGCCTGGAAAACTTTAACAGCTGTGATGTAACTACAGGAATGTGTTGACTGATGTTGATTTTATTACATCTATACACACATACACATATACTACTGGAATAACGACAGTTCTCGTGTGAATGGTGAGAAATATATGTACACTTCCTGTATGTGAATGTTAGAGTAAATATTGTATGTGTGAGATTTGTCAAGAAACATATCAAAATTGTGTTGCCATGGAAATTTAATGGATTATACTTTGGAACCGTATGACCATTAACATGCATGTTAACTAAATTTAGTTCTCTCGGTGTTGAGAGCCAACTAGTTGCAATAAAGATACACAGGTCATTGTAGTTAACTAATTGTATGATTCTTCAATCGTTTGCTTCATTTGTTAGCCACTCCTCTTTCAGACATCTCAAACTATTCACCAATCATCACACAGAGTTGAGCTGAGCCATTGACAAGAAAACCATCATGATTGAAATACAATTCACAGGCAGATCCAGGATATTGTAAAAACATTGTGGCACCACACCATATCCACACAATTCCCTAAATTTCCAAAAGTAACTTGATGGAAACTTCATCAAGTAAACAGTGGAATATCAAGGATTTTTTGTTACTCATATTACAAAAAAATCTTAAAATTAGTGTAATAACCAATATATATTTTGTTTATATTGACAATGAAATGTAATAGGAGTAACAGGAAGATAGAATGTTTAATTCTAATTGTAATGGCCTCAGGTTGTAATGAGCCTAGTAGAAGCCGAGATTGGACAGTTCACAACGGATCATGTTCTCGGCTGCCATCACAAACACCACACAGCTCAAGCCACTCTCCACCAAGTCCAGCTAATGAAGGTGGATGTACTCTCTCCACCAAGTCCAGCTAATGAAGGTGGGTGTACACTCTCCACCAAGTCCAGCTAATGAAGGTGGGTGTACTATCTCCACCAAGTCCAGCTAATGAAGGTGGGTGTACTCTCTCCACCAAGTCCAGCTAATGAAGGTGGGTGTACACTCTCCAACTTGTTGCCTGAGTCACATCGCATCAGCAATCATCACCCAGGCTCTGCCAGTGAACGGCACAGTTCAACAATCAATCGCTGTCATCCATGTTCATGGACATTACTTAGCCGGGCTCACTGATTGGCCACCAGTTAATTTCCCCCATCTATCATCTGACAACCGCTCTGTTCATTACAATTAGGAGCTCAACAGGATACAAAAATCACTCTTTTCAATTCTGTGCCAAAAGCACCGTGATTGGCTGATTTATCAGGGCAGGTCTAATGATGGAGCAGTGCCAATGTCATGGGGGCCACTGGATCAGGAATTACTTTTGGTAATTTAAATCAACACTCAGCAGTGAAAAATGCATCTTCCACGGAACATTCTCCAAGAAATGAGTACCATGATCAATAAATAAAGATAGATGCAGGTTATAAAAACTCATCTTTGATTTAAAACAACAAGCACTCCAGTTAATTTCACAATTCATAAATATTCTATAATATATTTGAAGAACATGTCCAACCCTCATCATAATGTTTAAAAAACTGGAGCAAAGCACACTTCCTTGTTCCAAATACCAGCGTTTAAAGAACGGCGTTCGATAAACTCTCTATTGTGATGCAGAGCTGGAAAAGCTATAATCTAGAATCTAAACGAGGGATATCACTGTCAACTTCCTGTGGAGCTCTGCTGTAGCTGATGTGTGGAAATGACATCATCACCATTCTGCTCCAGGTTGGATCCAACAAAACGGCTCCAACAAAATGGCTCCTATTGACAGAACAGGGAGACGGGGGTTCCAATGTTCAGTGCTATTGATCTGTAGAATACCCCCACTACAGTCAGAACTCATTGTCACAGCCTGGGACAGCAGCAGCAGCAGCAATCTAATATATCAACAGGAGAGTCTGTGATAGTATGTAGAACATGCAGAGTGAGTCAGCTAGACTGTGAGTGAGGCGAGGGAGATAGGTGAGTGAGTGAGTAAGTGAGTGAGCAAGATAGGTGAGTGATCTAGTGAAGAAGTGTGTGAGTGAGGTAAGGTGAGGGAGATAGGTGAGTGAGTGAGGGAGGAAGATAGGTGAGTGAGTGAGTGAGTGAGGGAGGAAGATAGGTGAGTGAGTGAGTGAGTGAGTGAGTGAGTGAGGGAGGGAGGAAGATAGGTGAGTGAGTGAGGGAGGAAGATAGGTGAGTGAGTGAGGGAGGGAGGAAGGTGAGTGAGTGAGGGAGGGAGGAAGATAGGTGAGTGAGCTAGTGAAGTAGTGTGTGAGTGAGGTAAGGTGAGGGGAAGAGGTGAGCGTGTGAGTGAATGTGTGAGTATGAATGGGTTTGTGGATACATGACTAAGTAAGGATTGAGTAAGTGAGCGAGTGAGTCAGGAGTGAGTGAGGTGTATTTATATAAGTGAGTGATAAATGGTTTTCCAACACTACTGTATCAACATACCAGTAATCTGTTTATGGTAGGAGTGAAGCCTACTATTACCAGTATCTGTTTAGGTAAGACACACACGCGATGGTTGGTACAGATAAACAAAGGATAAAGACACAATGTATGTAAACACTGTATGCTAATCTTCCCCACAAACTGATTCCCATCATAAACATACCGAGAGTAGGCCCTTCTTTTAATAAGATATTATGCTAAACACATTTTGTGCTCCTCCATACATGAAGACAGACTAGGACTTGACTACCATTTTGACTTGAGCATGAAAAAGGTTTCATAACCTTGGAGCTAGAAAAAAAGCTCAAAAGAAATTTGAAAAATTATTACATTGTCATGCATGATACCAACACAGACACACACACACAAACAAACACTCACAAACAAACAAACACTCACACACAAACAAACACTCACACACAAAACGTAACCAACAAGATAAATGGTTTGATAAATGATAGCATTATCCTGAATGGCATATCACATGTGTGATTAATACATTGATATCATTGTTCAGTCGTCTATAAATTGATTAAATATTCTTTTGTAATGCACCCAATACTTGGCACATACATAATTTCATAAATAATAAACAATGATAGAAAATACCATCCCAGGTAAATCAATATGTTGTCCCAACTGTATTGTACTCTGTGTGTGTGTGTGTGTGTGTGGTGTGTGTGTGTTTGTGTGTTTGTGTGTGAGTGTGTGGTGTGTGTGTGTGTGTGTGTTTTGTGTGTGTGTGTGTGTGTGTGTGTGTTTAGCTGGTCACTCCTACAGAGTGTTGTCAATACTACTCTCAGGCCATTGTCTACACTGTTTTATTTTACAGTTTTATTACAATTAACTATTAATTGATGGCAACCTTTGTAAAATATTGAAATATACCAGCAGTCTTGACTTAACACCGTTTATTTGTTAACTCTCTCCATGCTGTAGACAACTGGAGATGCCCCCAAAAGCAGTGCATATACCTAATCTAGCAGGGTGAGGGTTAAATATGGTATATAACTGTAAAAGGATATAGCCTACACTAATAAAGCTGTAAATATCAATCTCGACTACATGTATCTGTAAAATATGGACACATAGACAGCCTAGATTACATAGCTCACTTGATACTATTATTGTCTGCTTCTCAGGAAGTGAGAAACACTGGTTCCCTGTTAAAGGCACGATGCCAGAGGTTGCCACTTGCCACCAGAGGTTGCCACTTGCCACCAGAGGTTGCCACTTAGACATCGGGCTACAGGTAAATCAGTCTGTGACATACCAACCATAATCTGTACACGTCCTGTCTAGCTAAGTGCTGGTGTGTGTTTGCCTTTCCATAGTCTGTGGCCATTGATAAGACAAAATGAGTATCACGTCCTAGATAAATCTGTACTCTTCATTCTATAGAAAACACCTTCTGGTGATGTGAACAAGGGACATTTTGCATGAAAATGTTTCTTGTCTTTAATCAATGAAAAAGGATTTTAGCAGAGAGGAGCCTAATCTAAATAAGACTGAATTGTGAATGGATGGGAAAGAATGTACACATTTTTTGTCACACTACCATGAATGAATGTTTGAATCACCAGGCTTGTTGCTGGTATTCTCTGGTGTATTACTGATCATCCATTTGTAAACAATAACACTTCAACAAGCATTGGATCCATTTCATACATGATGATATGACCATGAAAACACTGTACATGAAGTTGGATTCAATGAAAGAGTCTCTGACAGAACCAAAGTAAGGCAGCACATCGCTAGCAGTATACAGCTAGTCGCGATGGCAATAGCAGTAAACACCAATGAATGCATCAATAATTCATCATTCTAAAATAACTTTCTAAACGTGATTAATCAGATATAGGTAGAAACATTAGTGTCAGTTATTTTCACTATACTGTGGAGTTTGGGAGAGGGGGGTTACATTCTCTACTGATTTATATTATTAATTTCTCTTTCAATAGAGAACACATTAGACTATCCACAATCTCAGAGCATGAAAGTCAATCTGCTCTATATCACTTATATTGATTGGTATTATATTAATATGAAAGGATTAACTAAAATTCTTTAATCTCTGAGAAATCTAGACTTGTTTAAATGTTGTATGTGGTTATTTGGAATAGGAGTATTTGGGTGAGAACGAGGTGTGACATGGAGTAAGAAGAAATTAATAATATAAATCAGTAGAGAATGTAACCCCCTCTCCCAAAACTCCACAGTATAGTGAAAATTATACTAAAACATTTGTTTTGATTTCATTACAAGATTTAATCAAATTGGAAACATCCAACCTCCAATTTCAAGTAAGCTAAGAGTGTGCACAGCCAAAGCTGAATATTTGAACACTAACTGACAGGATAACTGACAAGTGTGTAATGTCCATGACAACAGATCGAACATTATTAAGTCAGATACTCCTATTGACTTTCCAAGATGGACTAACCCAGTTTACCATCTCTGGACAAATAAGTAGGTTAGCAAAATACGCCCTGAAAAGTTTCCTCAAAATACATTATATTTCCTGGAGACGGCGTCCATTGACTCTCACGGTTCTGTCCCAGCAATCCAATCATCGTGCATCGACTTTCCTTCATCTACAGATATGCAAATTTAAGCTTAGGAGGCACTGCCTAAGTAACTTCTTCTGATCCTTGCCTTGCATCAACACCCCCCCCCCTACCCCAATATACCCCCCCCCTCCCCTGCCCAACCACCCCCCTCTCCCTGCCTTCATATTGGCACCAGTACTTTGTTTACTACCAGCACCTAAAAGCATTATGGAAGTAGCAGCCAATCAGTGATCACCAATCGATCAATATCGGGGTCGTAATGTCAAGTCCTTGGATGCCACCACGACAATAAATCCCCAGTACTGTTTTTGTCACCTCACGTTTCTATGGCAACGATGACACCAACAAGTGGTCAGTTACTAAATGGGGTGAGATTATTGCTGAGTAGCTCATAACGTTACTTGATTATGAGCGATTGGTTTTGCTTGACCAGTTTGGGGAATAACGGGCAGTACATAAAACAGGAGTGGTAGTACTTTGATTGGAATATCTTAGCTTGTGTACTTTTGATCTTTTGAAGTTAATAACAAATATAGATTGAAAAGTAAACAAAAAATAATTAATGCTTCTTTTGAATACAGATGAGTTTTGTTTTAGTATAAAATAGATGCAAATATGCACAAAAGATGAGTAGTCAGAAGTAATATATTATGGTCCATATTTTGAATCCAATAAAAGTTGGAATCATAACTTTCAAAATTGCTTTAAACAATGTTAGGAATGCATGTTGCATAATGTTTATGCATAGTCCAATAGTCCAATGCATACATATATACACAAAACTATATATCATAGTACTGCTAATGTCAGATCTATGCAGTATTAGAGAAACATGCAAGCCATTTGGAATCGGACATAGACCAAATCCCACATAACAAATAGTTAAATAAAATTACATGGCAATGCAATAGTGTCAACAACGTCATTGTAAAATAAACCAATTTTAACCTATAAAAACCCGTAATTATTCCAAGTTAAACCTACATTTATTCCAGTAACATTAATGTGTAGTTAGTATGTGAAGTGTCATAAAATCATGCCTGTTTCATCAATACTTTGTTCACCATAAGGAACTAATTGATTGTTACGCCTGACATGAGCTAGTATAAATATTAGCATATTTATTGGAACATTACATGATAAATATTGAGCAATAAGAACAGTGTTATCTAACAAAATCCTATTTGATGGTTTCCTTGGCATGTTGGGCATTGGAAATGTCTAATCAGGTTTGCCCCGCAGTGTCAAAGTGATTTTATTGTCTGCTAATTGAAAGCGACAGCATTTGAGTTGCCTCCCTTACACCATTATCAATTTGCTCCTAAGCATGGTCTAGCAATTCGATTCTTTATCTTCTCTTTAATGGGAAAGAAAATACCCATTCTTATTTAAACAGAAGATGAAGTCTGAATTGTAAGGATTTGATATAAATTAGATAAAACTGTACTTACATAGATAGAACTATGACAAACACTAATATCTATTTACATGTTGGCATTAATTTTGATTATGTGTACAAAATATTAAGAAGTCACATAATGTAAGCAGCAGGCAATCATGATTTTTGAATATATATTGTAATCAAATTGACATTTTGGGTTTGGTATAGTATATTTGTACTGTGTGTATATATGTGCATCCAATAACAAACCTAAACATCTTGAGTTTGAGTTTGAGTTTGAGTTTGCTTTGAGACATGTTATGTTTTCGATATTAACAAATACTGCTATATACTGTGAGCCTTAAGCCCAATGCACACGGCAAGCAAAAAACGTGTTTAGCTAAACAAATACATGTATTCAGTGATTTTGTTTGCTGTGTGCATTGACTGACGTGCGTGGTCACCAGCTCTCTATGTTTAACAAAACACAAAACATCATGTTTCTTGTTTAGTTAAGCAATATTCTTTGCCATGTGCATTGGGCTTTAGCTTATGAGCTGTTTATCAGGTTTTCATCCTTCCATAAGCAGATTGCAAATTAATTCATCTGTAGCCGGGTGTGATACAAGATACTCCTACTCGTCTCGGCCAGCAAGGTTACCCCTTTGGCTCAGTCGGTAGAGTGTTGGACTTGCAATCCAGCATCTTGAGTTCGAATCCCAGGATTGGCAGTGGTCCTGTTTCACATGTATTTATTTTTTCCATTTATTGGTATTGATATTAAGGTCATTGGCCCACATACATGTACATGTAGATGTACAGAACATATCACATGTACAACATATAGTGGCCTAGAGGTAGCCAGACTGCCTCATCACCCGGAGGTCCTGGGTTTGAGCCTAGCTCGTCATCGTGTAGCACTCTTGAGCTTAGATCCACACTGTTCCAGTCCACCTAAATGTGAATAGGTACCCAGTAGGATGAGATGGAATTGTAAATGTAAAACCTTCCAGCACTGCAACTGGCAGCTTGTGTTATATACTCCCCAGGGAGTTGAGAAGGTGCTATGAGTGCCATGAGCAATGCCATGAGTAAGCTTTTGAGCCTGGATTTAGTGCAAGATAAATGTGCACATTATTACTACTATACAGTATGGCAGTGATTCTCAACACAGTACAGCATTATATTAAACACAAAGGGCAACTCGTGGCTTGATAGAACACAAGTTGTGTATTTGGAAATAACACTCTCCAGAAATATTCATCCAATTACAATGGAACACATATCTGTTTATTAATTATTGACACGTACACACATCTAGGTCTCTGATTAGTTCAATCAACGAGTGCTATGGGTGCCGATCTAATCCCAGTTCTTGGGGGTAAAACCCTGATATATGTTTTCCTCTGCACTCCATGCTAAAGCTCATGTATTAACAATGGGCCCATACAGTGACCACTGCCCAGTGGGAGGGTATCGTGCCACCAATCTGCGGAGACTTCACGATCAGCTTCATTACAAAGCTGTGCCAGCTAAATACAGCTCCATGCAATGAGAACGCTGTCTTCATGATTAATAATTAAACCTGAAATAAGATGTCCATCTGATCTAACACTGACTGCATAGAATCATATATAACATACGAACATCAGTTTAATGTGATTCACTTTCATAAAACATGCGGAACTGAAATTTGATGACAAATACCTGACACACTAGAACTGAAAAGACCTGGCTTTTGTCATTGTCCTTGTATGAACAGAATTATCATGCCTTAAAGCTTGACCTACACATGGAGACGACACCAAATTTTATTGTATTGTAGAAACATTTAAATAATTTCTATTGGATCTCAAATTTCTTTTTGTCATAGCTAACACAAATTGTAAATTTCTTGCAAGATCGATCGAAGCAATCTTGTTATGTGTCTTAAACTAAGTCACAACTCTGAATATTAACCTTCTACGTTGCTTTCATATTCTGTCCCCAATTACGTAAAGCTCTGTGAAATTGGACAATTCTCTTCCTCTCCTGAACACAATTCTCTCTGCAGATTATCATATGAAGAACATTTCCTGCAGCTATTGATGAAAATTAGGTGATGGGTAAAAATTACCTCAATGAAGACTTGAATTTGGAAATTATTGTGTTTTAATGCTTTGAACATTGGCAGTTAGTGGCATTGTTACAGTCAAGTCCATATCTGTCATCATGTCGTGAATGCATGGCAGATTTCTTATTATTTCATTCACATATATTATAGATGTAGATGTGTATTTTGAATATTTGCAATATTCCAGCTAATCATTTCCATTATTAATTGTCTCTTTAAAGAATTACATAAATACATATTGTCCCAATATTATACAACATAAATTTGGTTAATTGCAAAGCTAACTAGAATACATAACTGTAAGAACACAACTAGAACTGACTTCAAACACAGATCATGGCCACTTGTTCTGGATTGGATTGGGGTTTTAAGTCGCTTTCAAGATTCTTTCACTTATATCACGACTTGTCAGTTTAGGGCAGGAGGAAACCCGCAACATCCATAGCGCTGAATGTTGCAGTAAACCTGAGAGCACTGGCTGGTACTGACAAATCTTCCAATATTAGATCTCAGAAAATTATTAGATTACCTTATATTAGAGTTTTGTACAGGAAAACCCTGGTGTTCGAAAGATTGAGCTGCAGTGACCAGGATGTTTACCAGTGAATTATATTCTTGTATAAAAAGTAATGTCCTTTGAACGTCAAATATAAACTATGATCCAAGCCCAAATCTGTGATTTATCTGATTCCACAGTGCAATGTAGTATGCTGTATCAAGAATTCATTCTACACTCAACTCTTTGAAAATTCTTCCAATATTGGATCTCAGAAAATGATTGTCAACAATCATAAGATAATAATAAATACAACAAATGTCAAAAACAAAAAGTCAATAAAACCAAGTGTATGTAGTGGTAAATTATTACATTATTTACAAAATTTTAAGGTATCAAATTAATTATTAGTTTCAATATTGATGAGTAATAAGCCTGTAATAAGTTTGTTTTTACAGTAATTTGTTTTAAAATCATGAAGAAAACATCACAGTTGTAATTTTAGAAGGTGGGGAAAGATGATGTATGGTACACCGTGGTGCGCTATATTCTTCTTTATATGTGGGAGGTGTGTCTGTGTATGAAGAAATTGATTGGTTCTGATTGGAAAAGCAGGCTTTACAAATACTGACCAACATGTTGTTATTTTGACCATGACAATCCTGTGATTCGAACATGAGTTAATGGATTGTGAGTCCAACACCCTACCGATTTAGCCAAAGGAGTAACCCCTTCTGGCCCTAGCTTACTAAACATTTTTAGTACAATTTCATGCTCAATTCAAAATTTTCTTCACAAATCTCCATATAAAATGGAATCTCGTAATTTTGAGTCCAGACCTATCATATGACATATAATAAATGTCCACTTGTTCTGTAGCATTTGGATTAGCAAAAAAGAAGTAAACTACAAAACAGACAACCTCAGATGATTGACGATGCTGAAAAAGCCGATGGTGTGAATATCTTTGGCGTTTTCTTTTGATTTAATGGCTTTGCTTTGTTGGTCTCCTCGAGTAAGTGAAAACTGTCCTCGACTGTCTTGCGACAATACATGAAGAATAGGCGCTCAGACTTGGTCAGAATGTCATCCAACTCAATCTTCAAACTGCAACACAGAAAAACAATTTCCTTGTAAATTTACATGATGCATGTACATTCTTGTATTATCGTGTTTTTTTGGTGTGATTGGTTTAGGATTTTTTTAGCTGTTTTTTTTCGTTGTAAAATTGCACAATGCTGTCAATGTGGTTTTGTTTCTTTTTCTCTTTTTTTTTGCCTTTTCTAAAACTGTATTTTTTTGGTGTTTTCTTTGGTGTGCATTGGGGATGAATTACAGATTTCTTTCAAACACAAAAACAATTACAAATATTAAAAACAGCATTAAAAAGAAGATGACAGCACATCTTAAGCTGTTAATGCATAAATTCTCTAATTACAATGATTTGAAATGGAATTGCCTTTATGCTAACAAATCAATCTCATTATTTTGAGAACACTCACCTATTAACACAGGAAAAGACCATCCCGGTGTCTTGACATTCAAACAGTTTGTCCCTAAACTCCATTAGCAGGGCCGCACACATGAACACTTCGAACGTGTAATCTTTCTGCACCATCTGAGTAGTACGTGTGTCGCCACCTACATTTGAATCAATCATTGCAACATGATGATTAGTCGTACTAAACAAAGCACAAGGTAATAATAATAATAACAAGGTAAAAGTAATAATTATTTTTTTAAGAGATATCTCCTTTTTTTATTTTTATTGATCTTCCAATATACGATTATGCAGGGGTGGGGGGTGGAGGGGTGTATCAAATGTTCGGAGTGATTATGGAGTTTAACGTCGCTGCAGGAGTCTATCACCCATTTGCAACGGAAATGCTCGGAGAAAAGATACAACATTCTGCACTAAACATAAGTAGTAGGCCTACATTCTAATATGCTGTCAAATATAATGGGTCTTTTCCCCACTCTTATATTTGGATAAACAGTCATTTTGTTAGTAAAACCGTTGACTGGTATTTTTACTGGGTTCTGTCTAGTCGTTATACACTTTCCAAGCCCCTGTGGTAAAAGTATTTCCTCTCACGGATAATTAGGTAATATGAAAATAATACGAAAATATTGGTAACTATCTGGATGTTAGGAATATATGAAGCTGGATGAATACAAAACTTATTTAGACAAATTAAATGCAAGTAGTTTCAGGTTCAGGTCAAAATTTGTTAGATCATTAAATCAGTTAAACATCTGGGGTAATATGCATGAACAAGTCATAAACCCTTATGCACAGCAGAAGTTCCTATGCGGAGCATTGGCCAGTTAAGTTGGTACGAGCACAAATAAGCCTTGTTTTGTGCAGCACATTGGTAAACAGGTACATATTTTTATGCCGCCCAGCTACAAGGTCTAACTGCCTAATGCATGGCATAGCTCGATGGAAAAGGTGGACATATAGTACTTTGGCAAAGACGACAGATCATTTTAGATGAACAATAGGATTGAATGACAGGGACTTGCCACTTGATTGTAAAAATTATTATAAAAGTTCCTATTTGATAGTACTAGATGTAATAATATTATTTCATATAATAACATGATAATATACTATATTTGATAGTAATATAACAGTCTACTACTAACAAGAGTAGACAGATGGGTGATATATTAGTTTTCGATATATTTGTTTTAGAGTGATGTTTACTATCTATATTAGTAGATTATCATGCTATATCAAATATTATTATTACATCAAATAATAGTAAATAACTATTTTTATAATAATTTTGTGCCTGTGGATTGAATAATTATAATACAATTTGAAACTATTTCTATATTCGGTCTTGTGTACGAGACAATATTTGGTCAATGTTAAAGTTAAATAATATTGGAATATAAGATAATCTATCATCAATGGATAAACCTAAATAAAATTGAAAGTTATATAAGCATATTTAATCAGCTGTTAATGTTTTTGCTTGATACAACAAAAGCCAGACAGTGTACATGCAAAGATAGACAATGTGTGTACTGACACCATGTTTCTCGCCTTCAGTCTGTGCACGGTTACTGTCAGTGTAAATATTTAACCTTTGACCTTGCTCGTGACCCCACGTGTCCGCAGTGAGAGTCAAAGCATGGAACAGTCCATTATCATGCTACATTCTGCAGACTAGCTAAACAGAGACTATTTTTGGTTGACAAGTTCATGTATACCAACTCAAGCACAGTCTAAACCACAGACTAGCTATCCCGAGCATAGGGTCTATGCTGGACATACGGTAGTCCATGTTGATGCATATGGCCCCTATAATTGTATGTCTTTTAAGCTAAATTCAAACAGGATGCTTGAATTGTTATGAGAAAAAGAGACCGTTGTATAATATTCTGTTACATAGGAATTGATTCTGGATGCTAGGAAATTATGTTTCGGATATGTATATACCACAACTGACAGTTACCACCCAATCAATTAAATCCAGGCTGCATTCAGGCTACGCTGTATTTCCTATACTACTATTCTACAAAATTAGAACTTGTTTCAAGGCATATGCCTCTGTTCACCCAGAAGGATGCTATGTGCAAGTTGGATGATACACCTTCTAGCACCTTGAAAGGCAGCTTGGGTATTATATTCCCCAGGGAGTTGATAAGGGAAAATGAGAGCACACTGAACTATTGACCGGGGTAATATATATAAATATTTTTTTGAATTGGGGTTTATAGCCGCTTTCAAGATTCTTTCACTTATATCACGGCTTGTCAGTTTAGGGCAGGAGGAAACCCGCAACGTCCGTAGCACCGAATTTCATAGTAAACCTGCGAGCACCGGCTGGTACTGACAAGACCAAGGATGATAACCGGATTGCCACTCTACAGACAGTGCATCCTGTTAATATCGCGTCAGAAAGGTAACTTTCGCGAACATTGAGGCAGGGCCCTCTTCGTTGTTAAATACTAAGCTAAATTTATATGTTCAAAAACATTACTGGGCCTTCATTAATTTTGTTGAGTATATAATTCATATACAAATGGGAGGATATATTGAATAAAAATAAGTAGAACAATATTTGTTAAATATGATATATAGATGTCACGTGTACACAATAGATATCATTAATATATCGCAAGCTGGGCAGTTACACACATTCACGTTAATGGGGATATGAAAATAAAAATCAATATCTGATACCGTTTAAATGATGACTAGTTATAACACGTGTAATATTGTTATCACAGATACATAGGTTATACTGTATAAAATCTATTGGGTCAAAATGAATAGAAGGATAATATGGAAATAGGTTTCCATTTTCCATAGCCAAAATACATGAAACAATATTACATTGTATTCTTTTTGTTTCAGATAGTTCAAAAATACATTGGGCGTCGTGACATCCACATTATGCTTTATTTGAGTCTATATTTGCTTTGGTATAGGTGATGAATGTGAACTACTTTTCAATATATGACGCACAAATAAATACATACAGTAACTGACTAAACTATAACAATGCCCATCATAGTTCTACCTCTCTCATTCTCCAGAGAGAGTATGTGTTATATCCTACATTTAGTATGTCATACACACCAAATTTTCAACTTTATAACTTATACGTAAATTTGCAATAATCTGCTATATTTTTCATTATTAATAATAATATCCGTCTTTGTTTCACTACTATAATGATGAACTATCCTCCTCAAGGAGAAATTCTATTTCTGTTTTAAGGATACTAAAGACAAGAAACACGATCGGAACCATAAATACTCTGCGTTGTGGATAATTTACACGTATTGTCTCATAGCTAACTATGTATACACTTACTTCATACGAAGATGCATTGATGCCATACAACCTACATCAGAACTACGGGTCGTAAGGCTCATCGCACTCTGTTTATAGAAATGGGTGTTTACACGGGTCTAGTGGGGTGTTAGTAGGCATGAAGCATGTTTCCACGGTGTCTAACATGTTAAACACAATGTGCAAGCCAGTGAGAACCCCGAGGCTGTGAATATACAAACAAGCCATCTGTAATTGTAATATGCACCTCGACGGAACTGAAGTAAAGCTAGGCTTTCTCGGTAGCTGACCAGACCATGAACTGCAATTGTGCCCGAAGTAATATTCATTAGCATAGTACATGGAACATGTCTATGTATAAACCTCCAAGACAAACCAGCTCCTGAGAAGCCAATATGAAGTATTAAAAACAACATGGGATGATGCCAAAACAATTATTGTTCATAGATAGGGCCTAAAGAGCAACTGTCTGAATGGAAGCTCAAGACAAACCAAGCCCAAGTAGTGTTTCGTTTAATTAATTTAATTATTTTATTTTCCGTATACGAGAACGCATCAGCTCGTGTCGATATGTTAAATGGATACATAGAATTCAGACAGACTGGACTGCACTTGGGAAATCAGGAAAGTGTTGTGATATCTGCCAGAAGGGTCGTATGGATCAACACGAAGTTCTTGGGGCAGTGGAAGCTGTTCACGAACAGCGGTTTGCTTCGTGTAAACATGTATGCTAGTTACGGTGAAAGAAATTGCAAGTCTTAACCCTAAGACAAACAAGCCGTACCAGCCGCTCCAAGAGCATCGTCCGGTGATCACGTCGCTATGGAAGGTGAACGCGCGAAGTGATGTATCTATGTGTGTACACAAGTAATGTCCATTGGCATACCATTGCCGCGAAATATCATCTGTCTTGATGACGTAGTTAATACACCCATATTGCATGCAAATTCTAGTGGGGTCTATTCCCCGGAACCGGACCCGGATCCAATTCCCGGCTCATGTGACCCAAACTATGAATAACATATTTTTTCTTAACCCTAACCCCTTCCACGTGAGCCAATCAGATTGCCGGTGAATATATCGCAAGTCCGTGACCGGGTCTGGGGAATAGATTTCAACGTAAATTCTCGATGTACATTGACCGTTTTAGGAAACTAATAGATGTCGTTTTGCAACAAGCGAAAAAATACACCGGCTTCCAGTAACAACTTAGGTCAACTAAAGTGGTTTAGATTTTCTTGTGGATTAAAATTATTCACAAATTCCACACACTTATCATGACGTCACACAGCCGGCTCCGTTAGAGCGTCGGCCCGTAGTGCGAAAGGTCGCGGATTCGATCCCCGGTCCCGTCATACCAAAAGACGTTAAAAATTAGTACTTGTTGTTCCCCTGCTTGGGATAAAGGGGTAAAATAAAGCAATGGTCGGCTCGGAATCAGTATATTGTGTCTTAGTGTGGTATCAATGTTCTATGTGCGGCATGATATTCCAAGGGAGGTAGCACTATAAAAACTGGTGGAAATCCAGACTAGTACAAGCAGGACATGATGTGTGAACAAATCTTGAAAGTGGCTTTACAACCCACATCAACCAACCAAATGACGTCACACCATACCCTCTCCCTCGCCTTTCCCTCGAACAGAACTAGTAATATGTCGAGTGTATCAGATTTCATAGCGTGAAAAACGATATTTACCAGGTTGGACCAGGTTGCATCATGGCAAAGCTATACACAGGTTGTAGTTCTTGACCCGTTAATCTTTTTTTTTTCAAATCAGCAGTATTTTTTATCAATACTTCATGTAAGAACATCAGTATTATTGTAGTTGTTATTGACTACTAGGAAACTAATGTTCTCAGATATTTTCGAAAGCGATAGTATGTTTGGAGTGATGGCATTATTCTTCTTCGTCTCCACTGTCGCCCCCATCTTCAGGTCAGGCACTAGAATAGTTTATCAATTTATGAACAAAATGTTCAGTCTCTATTCTTGGATACTATATTAGTACCTGTATTATTGTTTCAAAGCAATGGAGACAGCATAGAATAATAAGCACATTTCAACTACATGTTGGCCTAGTATAGTATTGAAACCCGTACAAGATGATGCTTTAGTAATTTATCAAGTGTCATGATCGTATTGGTATGTATGGGCACTCAGAACTAATGAGTAGCCTGCTGGTATTTAATACCGTCCGTTTATATTAAATTCTACTTAACCATTCGTAGTAGTTTATTTTTCAGCGTGTAATAAGGTTTTCTGTCTTTCTCGTAAATTAAGAATATTTTTGATAATTTGAAAACATCAAATAGGAATATTCATACCGATTTCGATTAGATTTACAATAGGCCCCGGGGTTATCGTCTTCTTAAATATAATATACATCGACATAGCCATTAATTCCGTAAAGTACATATTATCAGTGAAATGGTTGTCTCTGAGGATTATGTGAACTTTGAGAGACTAGCTTTGATGTTTGATGGAACAATCGCTGTATTCTAGTACAATATCGTCCCTAGGTGTGATACTCTTAGTTTTTATAAGTAAATAATTTTATTGGATTTAGTCATTCGTATGTGAAGTTTTATTTAGCAGTTTCATCTTTGAAAGCTAAGAATATCGATTAAGATTCAATCGATGGTGGGGCGGGTGATAGCGCAGTGGTAGAACGTTTTGACTTCGGAGCCAAAGGTCCCGGAAGCTCGGCATCAATGTTCGCGAAAGGTAACTTTCTGACATGATATTGATAGGATACGCTGTCTGTGCCGTGGCAATGCAGTTATCATTCTTGGTCTGTCATTACCAGCCGTTGCTCGCATGGTTACTACAACATTCAGCGCTACGGATGTTGCGGGTTTCCTTCTGCCCTAAACTGAAATAAGTGAAGTAATCTTGCAAGCGGCTCTAAACACCTGGTATCGAATGCTACATGTTTTATTTTGATATATTTTCAGGGTGTACTCTAATAGTTATATATAGACCCGATAAGAGGAAGTCAGTTGGCACTGTTTCATGTGCGCATGGATACATTAGTAGTGGCCCCAATGAATAGCGTACTGCATGCATCACTGCAGTGCTATACCGCTCACAGCATAAAGTGCAAACTGGCATTAATGTTTGATTACATTTCTTGCATGATAAAATCCAGTATGATGGCATGTAGCATTGTATTAACAGACACGTTAGCAAACAAATTAACCATACTTAAAGTGTTAACAACACAATGATAACAGAGGTGAAACATCAGTAGAGCGTATCCTATTTAATCAAATCCATATCTATATGTTCACTGAGTGGAATAAATGTATAACGGATTTTAATTGAAGTATTGAGAACTTCACCAATAGATTGAAAACCTTTCAGCAGAATTTTATTTATTTATTTACTAGTATTTGTTTTTTCATTTTCGCTTATATCACGGGGGGTTGTCATATTAGGGCAGGAGGAAACCCGCTACATCCGTTCATCGATGATTTAAATAACCTCTTAAAAGTAATCATGACTTATTAAAAACAGTCCTTACTCTTTGATCCCCGGTTTCACAACATCCAGTTATTTATTTATAATATGTTATTATTACATCGATTACCCTTGTTTCTATATAAAAAGTCTGAACATAATAATCGCATTATATATGATTGACACAATGGCACAGAAGTCATAAATCTAATCTTGAAGCCTGGAGTATTCATCGAAAGTCAGCTTTTCTTTGGAGGCAAATGACAAGTCAGAAACGTGTCACCAGATCAACAGGATGCCACATTAAGTATTTACACCGAGTGTTTTAGATTACATTTCCCTGACGACTAATAACACGCGTAAAACTCTTCAGTAATGTATCTGTAGAATACGGGTTCCACATGACTAATCACAATTGGAAAGTCGCATCCAAATAGTACTTAATAATGAGCGAAAGAGTATCACACTCTTTTGTCAATACATGAATAATAAACTTGATGTACATTTGAAGTTGATTAAAATCAATAACATTGGCTGCTTTTATTGTGAACGTTGACAATGGACTATTTACAGAGCAAACACGTATGTGCCTGTATTCCCTAAGGTGCGTTTAGAATAGCTAGTTGTGTGGAATAGCCACCATTTCGCTTAGTATGGCCACTGACCATACGGATGATGACATTCTGATTAAAAGATAACTACGTTTTGGACAACACACCAACTTCAACATTCTATTCGGACCAAGTTATTTGAAGAGTTTCGAGTTGAATTGTATCAAAATGTCACCATTGAACTCTCACAGGCAGCGTTTCTTTTTATATTTGTGGTAACAACATTTTATAATTGTTTCTTTTAATTGTAGCACGGCTTCGTTCATTACTTACATCCAGGCAATGAGAATAATTATTGACAACATTTATACAAAGGTTAGACAAGATACGTGGAATACATAATACAATATTTTAGCTACATTCAATACATATATCGCCACCATCTGCGATACAATATGTCTCATTCCCATGGACATCCTACTAACTGTACTGTCCATTTACTCATGGAATCAAAGACTACAGAATGTGCACAATCCGGAGACACATGGCATAATAGTGGCATTGTCTGCACCACGACCAGTAGCTGGATGGACAAATGAGTAGAGCTGGACTACGGGCAACCGTGGCAGAACATGTTGGAAGCATCCTTAAACAGCCAAACAAACAGAGTTAGGATTTATTTGTAATCGTTACGCGCATCTGGTTCTTCTCACGCGCCGCAAGAGGTCGCTACCAAATGTGTTGATGACTATTTCTTTCAACAATTGCGGTGTATAAATTGTATCAACTTCTCACTAGCCGGATGCACAGGCCTTTATCTATTTCATCGAAATATTGATCTATCACCATAATGTATCATATGTTTATGGCCATAACCTATTTACCTTTTAAATCACTGCTACAGAAAGCCCGGTATATATATATGTATATATCTATGTATGTATATTTATCATCTAATGGAAAGTTGGATATGGACATTATTTAGACTGTTTTTGCCATTTGTTTCTAAATAATATGTTGAATTTTGCCAAATATTATGTGCATACATATAAAATAATATAGTATTTATTAAAATGTTACCAATATACCTTGAAATAACCAGTAATAAGAATGTAATTCAAGTAAGCTTATGCGAACAAGCAAGTATACAGATATTTCGTGTATCATGCTACTTTGCCTGATTAATAACTATGTAAATTAGGAAGCTATTTTCACATGATCGGAGACTATGTGATAATCGACTAGATTTAATATATTCACAATTTGTAATAAAATTGAGAATTGTTTTTTTTACAGTTGTTATTTATCAATGAGTGAAGCGGTTTACAATTTATTGCCCTACATTTCAAAATTTCCGGTGATAAAACTTTTAAAAGTTTTAAAAGATGTCAATATCTTTGCCGATGCCAGGAAATCGCATTGTATATATACATATAAACACTTATACACACATATACACACATACACACACATACATACACACACATACACACACGTGCACACACACACACACACACACACACACACACAAACGTACATACACGATGTATACACCTGTGCACGTGTGTGTGTGTGTGTGTGTGTGTGTGTGTCTGTGTGTGTGTTTGCTGGTACTCAGCACACATTATATGCACGCATAATGTGTGTATGCCTGTAGATATAACATGTCCTCATTCCGATACCCAATATATTCATATTTTACGACCGCTTCATATCATTGATTACTTCAAGCCTCTATTCGTTCAAGATTTGTAATACTTCCCATCTGTACTGCCGTAGTACTATGATATGTTTGAAAAGACATGCTAACAATTACCTGAAATACTGATAAAAACTAATCAGATCTTATACAAATCTTGAACGATACAGTCTTTGAAAAAATAATTAATTGAAGCAGTCGTAAAATACGAACACAATGCATTTTGTATCTGATTGAGCATCCTCTGAAATAATGTCCTATGCTTCCATACATTCGTCACGTATGTATGCCATGAGTCTTGGACACGACTTTCAGAGGATGGTGAGAGAGATGATCATTAAACGGGTATTGCAGTGAACACACTACTAGTGGATGCAATACAGCGTTATTTGAGTCACGTACAGTCACATAGCATGTTTCAATACCAAGAGACAATATATCGGCCAGAACTCGACGATCTGCGATAAAACGGACGTAAAATATTCCTGCTGATAGTCTCCGAGTATGTTTACCATGACAACATTGTTGTATACAATTCTTTTATTACTTACTGTTGTATTCCATTGTACTATATATTGAAATATTACATACTCAGAAAAATAGATTAAGGCCAACATATATCTTTTTCTGATCTCGGCTTGAAGAATCTGGTATCATTCTTCTTCCAATGCGTCATCAAGTTCTTGAAGAATACCTGGAACCTGTAGACCTTTGACAGTTCATCGTTGTTAATATAACATAATATAAAGGTAACATTGTATGTCCAATAAGGCTACTGAACAATACTTGGTTCACTGGTGGGTTATACAATATATTGTTGGCAGACATTCTTTGAATTTCGCTATTTTTCTAAGTTGCATTAAAACATTGACATTAATTAAAATTTTACGCACTTTTATTATATATATTTTTTTAATTGGGGATGAGAGTCGCTTTCAAGATTATTTCACTTATATCACGACTTGTCAGTTTATGGCAGGAGGAAACCCGCAATATCCGTAGCG
>JAUTBT010018711.1:0-21688 GCA_032361225.1 Lepetodrilus schrolli
CTGAGCGCCAAGCAGGGGAACAACAAGTACCATCTTTTAACGTCTTTCGGTATGACGCGACCGGGGATCGAACCCGCAACCTTCCGCACTCCGAGCCGACGCTCTAACCATTACGCCACAAGTTATGAAACACTGAGCCTATTTAATTCGTAGGAGAAAAACCCCTTCTGGGGTCCTTGCGAACCCCGCTCCATCGCACAAGGCTTAAACTATAGGCTATCGATAAAATGTAGCTTACATTGATCGATGTATGCTGCATTGAATACATCTGCGTAGTTTGTAAAAAAATAGTTTGTTCAATGTGTTCAAATAAAATAACACCAGAAAAATTCCAGTTATTCACATTCCTGGATGTTATTTGAAAGTAGGTGCTCATGATCCGTTGTAACGACACACATCATGTCAATTAAAACATTAACGTGCATGTTCATATAAATACCGAAGGTCACTATAGAAACTTACAACTCCCACGGATTTCATTATAACGCAACACAATGTTGCAATAGGAGGCATGACATGAAGATACATTGCGTCACTCTGCTAAATACGTGTACACACACACACACACACACACACACACACACACACAGCAACCTAGTCTGTCTAAAACAATGCACGCACTCACCTGTGATGGGTTTCCGGTAGCGGTAGGACGGGAGGTACAGACCATGCGCAGTGGTCAGAAGAGCCAACAGCACACACACGCACCCGCGCACGCTCACCAGCATATCTGAAACAAGAACAGAAAATATACCATATACCATGAAGTGTTCGAGGTTGGCAATTTTCGAGGTATTCAAGGTTAATTATTAGCGAAATTTCCTTTGCGTTATCAAGTTAACCTTTTAAGGCACGATGACTGATATATCAGTTGAACATGACACCCCCCTTAATCCTAGTGACTGATAGATCAGTTGAATTGTTCACTTCCGTTAAGGCCTAGTGACTGATAGGTCAGTTCACCACACATGTTTCAAATTCTCGTCCTATTGTATTTGCATGATATACATTTGGAGTAACTGCTAGAGTGCTGTTATGTATTCAGTAATACGTGTGCAAGTGTTTAAAATGATGCAGCTACAAAAATACACCGTAGGAGGTAAGCCCTATGAGGTCACCGGGCCATACGTAGCCAGGTCACTCTAATAGGTAAAGGGTGAAACAAATAAAAATAAAATATCATGCATGACAGCCTTGTGCGCGTCAGTATAAATATCCGCTTGGTCATGCGCAGTCGTCAACGTTGTAATAACGTATATGTACAACTAATTATCATATATTTCAATAAGGAAATAATAACGATAGCAAATTTCCAGATAAAAAAAAAACTTAAATGAAGTGTAACAAAGACAGCTGTGAAATAGAGAAAGAAAGAGGGCATGTCAATTAGTGGCCTGTCAATTAGTGGCATGTTGTATCAAACGCACACGCATTGATGAACCGAAACAAAGGTCGTAATCGGTTTACGTATGAAGTACACAGTATTTTGACACTGGATTTATCAAAGTAGGCCGATATGTTGGCAAGTGTAACTGGTGGGCTAATATTAATGAGTGAACGAATCTTGAAAGCGGCACTAAACCGCAATTCAAAAATCTAAATTTAATATCACAAATGATATGGTGACCGCCATATTTAAAGATACGCAGGTATTAATGTGTGTATTGTTTAGTTCTAAAGGTAATTTGCGGTCAATTGTCACGGTATGTCACGGTATGTCACGGTGTGTGACGTTATGTCACGGTGTGTCACGGTATGTCACGGTATGTCACGGTATGGTTCCATTAAATTGTGAAAAACCAGTGTAAACATTAATACAGATACATTTGTAGGACCGCGCGCACACATGCATAGGCACGCATACACACATACACATACCGAGTACCAACAATAAACGCACCACAAACATGTGGGACAAATTAGAGGCAACGAGTAATTAGACAAGTAATTAGACGGAGCGAATATCTTGTAAGATTATACCGGCATACGATGTAAGATAATATAATGTGCCTGATGTAAGAAAACACCGATAGCCTATGTATTACAATATTACAATGTTACCTGTAAACTCGGCACTGGTTTAACAAGGCCCCAAATATAGATGTCTATAAAGTTAACCCAAAAATAGCACCTATAACATAGGTCGTAAGTTCGTCCCGCATTTCACATCTGTTCTATTTGAACTCGGCGTATAAGTCGCACATTTAGCGTATAGCATATAGTGTCTAGATGTTTTATCTGATTTCATGCTAGTATCAGTCATCAACTCGCCCCAATGTTAATGTGTCGTCAACTCGCCCCAATGTTAATGTGTCGTCAACTCGTCCCAATGTTAATATGTCGTCAACTCGCCCCAATATTAATGTGTCCTAAACTCGTCCCAATGTTAATGTGTCGTCAACTCGCCCCAATGTTAATGTGTCGTCAACGCGCCCCAATGTTAATGTGCCGTCAACACTGCACCCACTGTGTTATGAACTCGTCTCCTCAATCAATTCGCACCTGTTATCTGGCATTATCTCGGCACCATCATCCCAACCCCAACCTCACACCTGTGATATCAACTCGTCCCCTCAATTCGCACCTGTTATCTGCCGTAAACTCGGCCACCAAGCATCTCGATTGTCATTCTGCCACTCCGCTCGGCGCCCGAGGGCAACTACGGGTGTGTTCATTTCGATCTGCCCATAACGACTTATCAATCTGGCTATTTTCCCTCACTTCAAACAGATCACGATACGTCTGTTATGAGTATTAATTGAATAGAGGAAATTGTTTTATTGGGTGCCTAGGTGGCGCTGCTCATTGGAACAGGTGGCGCTGCTATTTCCAGTCTGTCGATCCAAGACTATAAGTGAGCACTTCCGTTATGGCTAAATTTAGTCAGAATAAAGATTCTGAATTTCCATACATTCAGATAATATTTGTTATTACTTGACCCGTCTATATATATTTACGGAATAAAATCGAAGCTTTCATCTTCTGCCGGCAGAGTGGAGTCAACTACCTGGTCGCTAGGTGTAGCTATGAGGCTATCACGTCACGGTGCGAGAAAGGACGAGACTAGCACGTGTGCAATCCGACGGCAAGCAGGCGACAACCGTTATGTCCGGAAACGGCAGTAAATGACCAGATTTAAAACATACATCGGCGCAGTGGGACGAGTTTACCGAATGGCGGCGGTCGATGTGAAAGAGGACGAGCTATAATTGGGCTCGCGGTGGCAAATGCGTCTTGGTTCAATATGTCAGACTATTTGTGACGTCGAGAGGCGTTCAACAGATTCTATTATCCATTACAGAGTTTACACGTTTATTAATTGACATTACTTCGCAGCGTGACGCTAAGGCGCCCATTGATGGACAGAACAGTTAGCGTTATTTACCCAGGATCCAGTCATTACACACAGGAGACTTTATCTACGGTGATCTAGAAAATTTGGAATAATCCTGAAAGTATACAATAGTTCAAATGTACAAGCTAATTAGTTGTTTATTATTTTTATCGAACGCACATCGAACAACGCAAATGGTAATTCACGAGTGCAAGCCAAACTGAACTTTAGTTATTTATTTGTTCTGTTTTAATCAATTCCGTAATAATCTACAAATAAACTAGCTTGTTATTGTGTGTAGCATATGTTGATGTCCTTACGTGTAGACATATATTTATACAAACTATTTGATATTTTGGGATTACAGATTGATTTACTTGACGGCCTGTGCCATTAGGAGACATACCCATGAACATCCTCTAAACGTCGGGTTCAGTGACTCCTTTCTACGTGAAGTCATGACTCATGATCAGTCCGACTCTCCAAGAGTGTCTCCGGATACACTACTTCTGGTCATGACATGCGCAGTGGAAGCATAATATTCGCAGTACATATATGGCAGGAAGTATGTTATTTGATTTATGCTTTCAATGTAACAATTTTCGTTACCTTCAACACTACAGAAGGCTTTCGCTATAGCGAACTTGTTCAAATGCTTGCTTAAAACTCACATGTTTAAATAATATTTCATAGATTAGTCTGTAGCGATGTAAAACCATTTAAACAGGCTTTAAGCATTAAAATGGCGCTATATAAATATCGTATTTATTTATATATTATATTTTATTTTCAGGAGTCGGAGTCTGAATTCAGGGAAAAAATATCAACACGTACATTTGGTCTGCATGCAATGATTTGAAAACTTGGTGAAATGGGGACATCACTGTATTACAAACACTTACACATCTGGTTAGAATCCAATGAGAAGTATTTTCAACGGTTACAAGGTGCCATTGAGAACACGGATATTTTTAGAGAAAGATAATCTTACCAACATGTCTTTTGATATAAAGCACACCATATTTCAACATGAGTTGATAACTGTAATTAACCAATTCTTGGTTTGTTTTCAGACGATTTTATTTGTGTTATACGTTATCGTCTAGTGTTGATTGTTGTGAGGTTGTTTCTATCGAAGAACAGCATTTGCGCATGTCATGTCAGCATGTCATGTCAGCATGTCAGCATGTCATGTCAGCATGTCAGCATGTCATGTCATCATGTCGTGCATCCAGAACGCTATGGTAGGTTCAGCAAGCTCAGTGACAGCCTGGCCGATACTCGTGTCACCTTGGTCATCTCTGTATGTCAAGGTCAGATATGGATCATCTGACGATAACCGTGCAATCGGTGATCAGAAAACGTGTCCGTTAATTCATGATATTTGTTTCTTTAAATAGATACTACAAATAGTTATCCAATGCTGCAGAGATCATCCCCAAAATAAAATAGAGAGAAAGAGAGATATAGAGATAGAGAGAACGAGAAAGAGAGAGAGATAGAGAGAAAGTAGCATAGTTCTAGTGTTACTGGAATCGGAACCGGAAGTTAATTAAACTCCGATCCGAATGCACTTCCGCCATCAACACGACGTATTGCGGTTGTCAGCGTTGCACTGTGTGCCGAGTCATGCATATGTTTACAATCTAGAATATGTTTAAATGTTCTCACCTCATATGAATATATAGTCTTATTTAAATGTCAGTTGCGATGGTATCCATTTATCGGAAAATATACCCATTTAATTGTTTGATACATTAAAATTCTTAAAGGCACACACTCACGCATCGGTTTGCTCACTTTGGGCTGTATCTTAGTGATTAATGCAAACTACATTCACTTAGTATACATTTAATCGCATTTGAACGTCCAACTATATGAAGATGCTGATGTGATGTAGGTACTCTCCCACGGAACTCCTACGATTTGTAACTTTGCATTTCCGACAAACATGAATAATGTACGGAAATATTAGTTTTATATTCATACTCGCTAATTATATAAGGGGCGTTACTCGAACAATTGGAAACGAAATAACCAGATTTCGGTTTAAATTGACGATCAACTAATGTTACCATTATGAGTGATGACGAGAGATACGTGTACAACGTTTACATGTGAAGTCAAATGGAAATGCATATATTATTGTTCTCAAGTGTAATTTTGCCTGACGACTATTTAGGTCCTACTATCTCAGATCGCGTGTGTTTAAAATGAAGAAACATGGAACTTGAGGGGTAAAGAACGCAGAGTTCAGTTCTGCTGAGGTTCACGAATATCTCCGTGATTGATGGCACCTCCTATTTAGGGTATCTCGCACATCTATTTGTCTAATTTCAAAACCTATTGGTTAGTTTTTCTATCATCAATTAAACTGCCAGTATTTAAAACACGTATACAGCAACACAACGTTTCGTATAGTCTACAGCGTTCAAAAAGATGGATTGTTTGCTTCCAACGTGAAATTAGATTCCATATTTTCAGTCAATGGGAGAAATCTCACCTGAGAAAAATCTCAAACTCAAGTTTGTTTCGAGAAATCGGGGTCTGGTCGAACACTAATGCAGGCTTGGAACAGACATTACAACGAGACCAGATATGATGCTATTGGATACCACCGATCATTGGCATGCAAGCGGCAATGTATATGGAACAATTTGGCACGTTCAATGCTAATATCTGTAGTCTGTATCGCATGAAATATCACATGCGACGTGACGCTTCCAAAGATTCCGGTCCTGCGCAGCCCCTAAATTATCAGACACGATATCAGAGGTGCCAACTTAATTTACCGACAACTTCCGGTTGATGGATGCACATATAAGCTCTAGATGAACATTACGCAAATGTTTATAACTGTGTATGTATATATATATATGATTTACTCCTTTAAACATTAGTTTTATTGTGTTAATGTATGTGTTTTGTGAGAGAAGATACCAGTAAGAATTACGCGCCGTTTGACGACACTAGATCGGGGTGTCTTCTCAACTGCACCAAAACAGCCCTGTCCTAATCTCATCAATGGCTACACTTTAACATATAAACACGTCCTTGAGATCGGGCATTTACTTCCAGCGGTTATCTCCCTTTATCTCCCCCCCCCCCCCCCTTAACAACTGCTCCTTTGCTTTTTAAACAGCATACCAAAATTAAGTAGTATATCTTACCTTAGTATGGCCTAGTTTATGTACTGATACTTACCCTCGATTACACGGAAACATTATATATACATGCTCGATGATTGGGGGGCGGGATACTTAAAATGATATCACTCCTACCTAATCGTGTACAATGAATAAAATATAGCTATTTCAAGACAGTAAAACAGGAGGCATCTGGATAGAGGTTGCTTTCTTCAATTTTATCAACGTGGACTATCAGGAAATATACCGTCACGGATGACCGATTTCACGGATGACTGATTTGTAAAGGCATCTAAACACTGATATTCTCTGCCTTGATTCGAGCGTCATACAAATTGTCTACATTGCAGTCTTGTGTTGAGCGCAATGTAGATGGTATCGATATTAGATATCTAAATATATTCTCAACACAACCAATTTTATTCATTAACATTTGAAGTAGCAAGTATATAAATAGCATGCGATGTATTACAACAACCTAGCCTCCAAATTTCGTAACAAATTATACCAACAATAGAAAATATACACCACATAAATATGAAAATAGCATCGATGGATAAAGGAGAGCAATTCTTGGAATCTATTGCGGTAGATTTCTCTGTCAACTAGACAGAATTAGGAATAACGCTGCTTATCTCAAGCTATTAAGATCTGTGATGTTAATAGCGATGTCACCGGCACCCGGGAGCAAAGCGGTGCGCATGCGCAGACGCGACACGTGGGGAGGACGTGATCAAAGTACTGAGAACTGATTCCGAGCGAGATATTCCGCCGGCTTTAAAATTGATATGATCCTAATTGCTCCAATCAAGTAAGCAAGTCTAAATATCAAATAATCCGTGGTCTCTAGAGATGAACTCCTATAAATAGATGCCACTAATTATAAACACGCCATCTTTGTTCTATTTTAATTCCTCTTCCATGCCATTGTGTTATCTTTCATCGAATGCGAGCACCAGTATTGAGTATTATCAGTGTCATAAATTTCCTTCAGATGGTGTCTCTCTACGCTCTTCATTCTATATCTGTATACTGGCCGTGACAAACGTGAACCCACCGGTGGACTAGTTAATCTCTGGCTAGGAATATGTGTGAGTCTAGAGAGGACTCTCCTGACAGTTCTGTGGGCGAGCGTCGTACAATGGATTAATTTTATTATTTTATTTGTTGTTTTGTGTTGTTTTTGTTTGTTGTTGTTTTTGGGGTGTGGGGGTGGGGGTGTGGGAGTATTACAATCGTAATCGTAATATTTGGCGGAAAATATTTACGAGACTGAAGATGGCGTGATTAAGTTGTCAACGCTACGCGACGATTGCCTAGGATGAAATACTGGGCGAGTATCACTAGCCCGCTGAGACGGTCGGTGATCAACGGCCCAGCGCAATGAGAGAAAGCCACGTCTTACAATACAAGTACAAGTATGTTTACCAATGCAGTGTAAGCTCAATGACTAATTTCACAAGAGTTTTTGTTGTGGGGAGAAAACGAAAACGAAGAATAGAAAATGGCATTTTTTAGATATGAGTCAAATATGTCCTTCCAGCTACATTGAGCGTTTAAGACGAGCGTTAGCTACACACTGTTTAATTGGCTATGCATTGGTCTCTCAATAACAATCATTCTGATGCGACTAAAGCATTGTGCCATGTTAATACAGATGACCTTGACCACGTAGTAAGCTGACCTCCTGTAAACGTTGTAACATGTCCTGTTATCTCTTTATTACGGAATACACTTTGCTGTATTCTGTGTTAGATAGTAATTATAGTAATTATAATAGTAATTATAGTAATTATAGACCTGGCCCCCGTTTCACAACGGCCTCCCAAACCATTCCTAAGTGTTGTCACCTCGTAACTAGTGTTTCACGAAGACATCACAAGTCTTATCCCTTCTTAAATCGGCATCTAACTTAGGAGGTGATAAACTGGTTCATAAAGTTAGGAGCTCCTAAATTTAGGATGTCGTTGTGAAACAGGGCCCTGGAAGACATCACGGTCAAGCATATTTTGCTTGATCGTGTGGACTTTTCAGATCAGCACCCAAGGTTTTAGTAATTGCCAAATCTTAAGCATTCATTTACTCAGGTCCCTGGGCATAACATATTTTGAGGCAATTGGTCTTTATGGAAGATTTTTAATTACTTACAGTATCAACTGCATCAAGCTATTAAATTATTCATAATTTAACTATTTATCTAGCTATTACATCGTGTGCATAATTTTATCTACATTTTTTTGCATGTTTTTCGTGCTTCTTTATTTAGTAATTATAGTAAAATAATTAAATGTTTAATCATCGCAAATGGGTGAAAGATTCCCACAGCAACAATAAACACTCACTAATATCTGGAACGTAATTTTATCAGAAACATGAGAAAAATGTCAGGGAATTTAACAAATCAGATTGCATGAAATAAACCAAATAGGTTAAAATAAATACGAAGGAAATCAATTTTCTTTTTTATTTTGAAGCTACTTAATATTGACAATTGACCAATCACTAAGCCATGCCCACTCAAAATGTACGTCAAGCTTTTCCACCTGCAAATCATGTAAACAAGCTATTATTTGTCGGACAGTTTCCATGTTGCTTGTTAGCATTTCTTCCACACACGTGGCTTCATGTATCATTTGGGGTGGGTGGTATTGCAGTAGTAGAACATTGGACTTCGGAGCCAAAGTTTCCAGGTTCAAATCCTGCACCGGGTGCTCGGCATCAATGTTCGCGAAAGTTACCTTTCTGACGCGATATTGATAGGATGCGCTGTCTGTAGAGTGACAATGCAGTTATCATTCTTGAGCTTGTCAGTACGCGGCTTTTCAGATGTTGCGAACAAGTCGTGATATAAGTGAAAGAATCTTGAAAGCGACTCGAAACCCCAATTCAAATAAATAACAAATAAGTATTGATCTGTAATGGTATGTCTGTGACTGTTTAAGTGTATTAACCACCAAGATGACTAATTAATGTAGAAAATGACAAGATCTGTAATGGTATGTCTATAACTGTATAAGTGTATTGACTGCCAAGATGACCTTGACCCTGTGAGCTGTGACACAGGTTGATGCAGAGACAGGAGAGCCACAAGGATTCTTCTTCATGAGTAATGACGCTCTCACGAATCCCAAACTGCTGGTGCTCATCCACGGGTCTGGTGTCGTCAGGGCGGGGCAGTGGACCCGGAAGTAAGTGTTCCAGTGTTACTGGAGGTATGTGCTACCATGGTTACTAGTACAGGTACACATTTCTGGGGCCGTTCCTCTCACCACAGTACAGTGTTCAGAGTACTCCGGACAGACAGTTTTGTCAAAGGAATGACCCGCACACTGTTCAGAAACTGTGCGATGTGGTGTAGACCGCACAGTGTCTGGTACAGTGACGGCACTCCTTTTGCTGCCATCTTGCCTGTGCGAGACGTGTACGAGACGTTCCTTTCACTCGGTACAGGGACGTCACATATCTGTCCGAGAACACTTAACACAGTTGAAAAGAACGGACTCTCTATGTCACGGCTCTCCTGTATGAAACTGTAGTGCAACACCAAGGTAGCCTTCTCCAACCTTAGCCATAGACTACGACGTTGTTAAGGTTGGAATTACCATTACCTTACAGTTATGCTGTTTCATACCAGAGAGCCAAAGAGTCAGGCTGTTTCATACCGGAGAGCCAAAGAGTTAGGCTGTTTTCATACCAGAGAGCCAAAGAGTTAGGCTGTTTCATACCAGAGAGCCCTGAGGTTTTGTTTCCGAAGCTATCATATTCATAACAATATCATTAAGCCTGTGTGGAGGAATATTTTATGATCCCGAAAGTTTCCTCCACGAAGGCATAACAATGTTGTTACATATATGATAGCTCCAGGAATTTGGGACCTAGTTGTTTATATGTATAGGGACTGAATCAGACTGAATTTGGCACCTGGTTGTTTATATGTATAGGGACTGAATCGGACTGAATTTTGCACCTGGTTGTTTATATGTATAGGGACTGAATCAGACTGAATTTGGCACCTGGTTGTTTATATGTATAGGGACTGATTCGGACTGAATTTGGGAGCTGGTTGTTTATATGTATAGGGACTGAATCGGACTGAATTTGGCACCTGGTTGTTTATATGTATAGGGACTGAATTTGGGAGCTGTTTTTTTGTACCTACCCAAGGGGCATAACATTTTTTTTCATTTTGGCAAGAACCATCTTAAACATCTACAGTAGTAGCATTTAAAGAACTCATAAGCAGTGAACACCTCTGGAGATTACCTTCAAGATTTGTGGAAGTTCACTTTCCCACACAATCAGGAGTTGCTGCAATTCCTTGGTTTATCAGTACCAGCTAGTGCTCAGGTGTTCTGCAACATTAAGTTCTACAGGTGTTACATGTTTCCTCCTGCCTTAAACTAACGAGCAAGTGAGTAATTTATTGTTTCACGTCGCAGGTGGAATCTTTCACACATACACGATGATGAACTATGAGTGAAATCTGAGGGAAATAATTCTGAAACTGACCCTAAGATCAAATGTGGAAAAAAATTAAATAAAAATGGCAAGTATTCATGTTGCGATGATGTACTTATTCAATGTGGTGGCTGTTTCAGGCTGATCATCAATAACAATATCAACATAGGCTCCCAACTGCCATACATCAAACAGGCTTTCAAAGATGGCTACGGAGTGATTGTCCTCAACACAAATCTCAATACTGTGGGCACTGGCAGGAATACGAGATCAATTATGGTTGGTCTAAAATTACATCCATTGATGCATCCATTTAATATAATGTTTAATTAATGCTAAATGTTGTACCTTCTTTTTTATCATTGATTATTAGACATGGTCTTGGAGATTACGAAATGTATTGAGTATGATTTCATGCTTAAATTAAAGTTTTGTTCACAAATACTCATATTAAATTTGAGGTTGAGCCTGAAATCGTACTCAAACAGTTTAGTAATCTCGCTGCCTGATTTTAAAGGCATGCAATCATGGTTTGTTGACAAATTTCATGGTCAAATGTATTTAACCTGAAAGTATGTATATTTGATTTGTCTAAATACGTATATTGGTCTATATAAGCTATGTTTTGTCACATGTCCCACTGGTTTTGAATATTTTCATTTTTTATTTTATTTTTGTATTTTTTTTGTCTCGCAATAACTTTTCATATGTGCGCTGTATAACATCCTCGTAACCGTCAATTCGTTCACCCCTAGCTGGGCTCGGACATTGTTTTTAATGAATCGACTGTTACTAGGATGTTATCCTGGAATATCATCACTTTTGAATTTCTACGACTGTTTTGAGTCCCTCTAATTTCTGGATGTTCTTCATTGGCAGTACAATGATTCCCCCGAGGCCCATGGTGTATACGTCTTTCAGGAGTTTGTCATGAAATCTAAGGCGTCCTGCATTGCTGTGGTGGCTCATAGTTATGGTGGGATTGTCACCAAGATTCTGGTAAATGGATTACACGTTCTACATGTTCTGCATCTGAGAACCTTGGTGTTCCTCTTGCAATGCATCTGCAAGTTCTTGAAGAGTTCCGGGAGCCTGTAGACGGAGCCTGGAAAATTTTCTGTTATTAAAATAATATAAAGCCAAATTTATATGTCAAAAAAAGGCTACTGGTCCTTAATTAATTTTATTGAATATATGTTTAGAGATGGCACTTGTTCTCCCGCTTGGGGCTCAGCATTAAAGTGATAAAGTAAGGACTGTTCAGTTCAGGGTCAGTTAATATTAACGCTGGGTGGAACATTTCTGGTACGACTTGTCACACAGCATGTATTGCATGCATGTATATTAATGGACACTGGTAAAGTAGTTCCTCATGAAAGACAACCAATGAAAAATAACCTTTGTTATTAGCCAGTGAAACACACCAACTGTGTACCACACTTCAACGATTACACCCTATCTCCCACCATGTATGGGTCGTAATTCATATATCCTTTCATTTTTTAGGTCAACAAATATCCAGACTTCTTCCAGGAAAAGGTTTTCGCTCTAGCTTTTACAGATTCAGTTCATTCCTTCAATATGTGGTCGCATCCTTCTGTGACGCAAGGAATATTCTCCGAGGTAGGGAACCTAAGCATGCCATTTATGGCTAAAAAGTTTCATCAAGAGACATTATTGATGTATGATTGAGGAATTGTTAGATATATTGTGAACAGGCCAAATCAAACTGGATTATAAGATGAACTGGCTGGATCATGTTTCAGAGGGGATGTAACTTTGTTGCCTGCTATGAACCTCTGAAGACTGATTTGATCTACGGCCGTGACCATTGTGATGCCCCAGCAGTCTCAGCAGGTAATACACAGAGAGGGAGAGAAGGGGCAGGTGATAGCCCAATGGTAGAACATTGAAAGCGATATTGATAGGATATGCTGTCTTTACTGTGGCATTATCATTGGTCTGACAGTAATTGCCAGTGCTTGCAGGTTTACTGCAACATTCAGCGCTATGGATGTTACAGGTTTCCTCCTGCCATATACTGACAAGCTATGATATGAGTGAAAGAATCTTGAAAGCGGGACTAAACCCTGATTAAAAAAATAAGAGAGATATCATGTGTGTGTGTGTGTGTGTGTGTGTGTGTGTGTGTGTGTGTGTGTGTGTGTGTGTGTGTGTGTTTGTTTGTATGCATATACAGTCAACTCCATGTGTGTCGAACCTCGGGGGACCAAGGTATAATATCGACACATTGTGACTTTCGAGGCAGAGGGGTTTTCAGCAGTTGCAGTAAAATGATCACACAAAAAAAGAAGCAATAATAGAGCTACACCAAGCAACCCTTAATTACTTCTACATATGGCCACATAAACAACTAGACGATAATATACAAGCACTAAAACATGATAAAATACACAAAATAGATAATGCCAGAATTGAGTAATAATAATAATAATAAATCAATTCAAAATGGACGTTTTGGTGGTTACATATAAAACTAGCACTGAGGAAATAAATGGGACATGCGCCGACATGATGCTGATGTCATCCAAGCTGTTTTTTTACAAGTGTACTCACAAGGAAGTGATCATGCAATCTTGGAACGACAGGGTTTGGCCGCCTTGCCAATGACTAACAATGGTAGTTTGTCCTTTCCAGACTGGTTTGCACAAATAAGGGCTGTCAATCACTCCTTGCTGTGTTTCTCCCCGTGACACTTAACACCTTTAATTCTAAAGTTTTCACAGACATCATGAACGAACAACAAATCGTGACGGCAAACGTTTTTTAGGGAACTCGTCGTAAGTGATGTGTTGAAATTTGAAGTTATTATAATTGAGTTAACTCAAATGTGTGTCACTGGTATATGTGTGCAAAGTTTTTAAATGTTTTAAATTTTTTATTTTTATTTTTTTTTTTAAACAAGCACTGAGTTAGGTTTCATTACACCTTAATCCTTCTTTTATAATCACCCTTTAAAAGCTGGCTTGTTAGACAGATAAGCAGCGACATCCCAATTAACGGTTGTTTGATTTGTCTTTCGATGTCGAGACAAATGTACAACTTACATCGTATTATTGTCTCAGGGGGCCAACGGTTCGACACATTATGTCTATTTTTTTCACGATATCGACAACGGGACAAAATAGTGAGTTGACTGTATGTGTGTCTGTGTGCATCACTTGACTAACATCTTTATGGAACATCCCAGGCACATCTTCTTTGACAATTTCATTACTATTCATATTTATACTACTAACTGTCACAGCTAGTCACTGGCTAAACCCCAATGCACAATTCCCACCCCTAGAACCAGCTGCCGTTGTTTCAGGAACCTCATTACATGAGTGGACATCTTACAATAGTTTTGAAATCTTGTTCGACTTCCTGGCTCGGAGACTGGAGAGATGGGTGTCTACGTGGAAGCTGGATGTGCCTACAGAACATGAACTCCTCTACAAGCCGAACACAGAGGAGGAGGAGGAGGAGGAGGAGAAGGAGGAAGTGGATGAGAAGAATGAAAAGAAGACAGAGAAGAAGGAGGCAGAGAAGACAGAGGAGAAGGTGATGGACGAGAAGAATATGGATGAGAAGAATGAAAAGGAAATGAATGAGGAGATGGATGAGAAAGAAAAGAAGACAGAGAAGATGGAGGTGGAGAAGACAGAAGAGAAGATGATGGATGAGAAAGAAAAGACAGAAAAAGATATGCAGGAGAAGAAAAAGGAGGAAATGAAGGACACTGAGGTTATAGCCGACAGGAAAATTAACCAAGACAACAACTCCAATAATGGGGGTAAAGGTCAGGAAGATTCTGTAGATTCTGCAGAAGCTGGTGACAATGCTAGTAAGAAGACGATGGATACAAAGATCAACATTGATGACAAGACAGAGGAGATGGCAAAGTTGGGGTTGGGGTCCAAAGAAATTGATTCAACAAATAAGCATGAAGGAGATTCAACACAATCTAAGGAAGTGTCTGACAAGGATAAAGTGGTGTCTGACAAGGCTAAGGAAGTGTCTGACAAGGATAAAGTGGTGTCTGACAAGGCTAAGGAAGTATCTGACAAGGATAAAGAAGTGCCTAACAAGAATAGCGAAGAGTCTGACAATGCTAAGGAAGTGTCTGAAAAAGCTGAAAAAGTGTCTGATACGGATATAGAAGTGTCTGACAAAGCTAAAGAACATATTGGAAAGTCTGACAAGGGTAAGCAAAAGTCTGACAAAGCTGAAGGAAAGTTGAACACGGCTAAAGGAAAGTCTGAAAATGCAAAGCGAGATTCCGATAGTGCTAAAACTAAGTCTACTCAGAAGACAAATGTTAGCTCATCTAGTACAGAGAAGACAGAATTGTAAGCAGGTTGGGTCCAAATGAACTTTGCCATTGTCGAATTTCAATGACACCCGCAAATTTCAAAACACCATATATTTATCTCATAAATCAGTGTCGTCACAGATTAGTAATGATATGACGGTACAGTGCAACGTGGTACAGCGCAACGTCGAATCAGTTATGGTTAGGGGAAGGTTGATATTGTAGACTGATCAATTTAAAAATCAACTAATGTGTGACTAAGAGAAATTTAGGTATATGTAACTACATTTATGTTCTAATAAATGGACCAGGTTTTCTTCTCTAATAACACGTTTAACTCATCTCATGGAATCCGAATGGGAAAATATACTCTCCCACCCACACTCAATGAAGTAAAAATGGTATTTTTGGAGAGAAAAAAAATTGAATATCTACTTGAATATCTTATACTGTATATATTTGATAGCAAATGATGCTTGTGCGAGATCATCTATTTATCATGTCATACTATACATCAGCCAGAGCTTTGCTGGGTAGTGATGGTCTACCCAGGGACCTAAGTATCTTGCTCACTGATTATGTATATAGTTACTGCACTAGGAGACGGTCTCCCATCGTCAACAGGCTCTGACAGGCTCTGATAGTAGCCGAGGTGCTGAGGCTATTATCCAAGCCTGGTGACGACGAGAGACCAGGCTCCGCGGGTATTAACTGTTTAAAATCATGTCTTCAAAATTAAGTCCTATAATGCTACTTTTATGAGAGAAATTGTTACAAATGTGTGGAACTATATTGTCAATTTACGCAATCTGAGAGATCCTGAAAGGTGTGTTCATGTTGGAAAGCTAGATATTGCTTGAACACCGATACAGCAGACTGTATGTTATTTCCCCATGCTTGTGTGAATAGTAAAGCTTGCATTCAGAACAATTCCACAATATCGCATTTTGTCCACCCCTGTATGGATAATATTGCTTGAATTCTCACGTGTTGTCCGTGTATATATAGTCTGGCACCTGCATTCAGACCAAATTACACCAGCTATCACTAATTTCATTTGGGGGTATTTATGCCTCATGATACAGGAACTGTTAAGTATCGGGAAACATGATGCATGTTCTTTATTTGATAGTGAAACCAATATTCATATGAATCTGTCATATGTATTAGATAGGGGAGCCCTGCATATGTATTTGAAAATAACACAGTAAATAGTATCGTCTCCCAGAGTGCATGCATATTTATTTTACATCAAAATAAACTGCAGCAGTTATCATGGTTATCACTATTATCAACAATTAGGACAAGTAATATGAAATGCAGAACGAAGCATTTAAATTTCCAATTCATAATAATCATTCCGATGGTCTGGTACAAAAACATTCATGTAAGTCAAATGTTAGGGACCCACTACGAGTGCTATAAGTCGCATTAAACAATGTTTAGCTAACCAGATTCTAAAGTATTGTTGCTATGAAAGTATTTCATGCAATGAATTTGCACTGGTAGAAATTGTAGTTAGTCCTGAACATTTAACTTACAATAAATTGTAGCTACAATTGTTCTGAGCAACAGTGAACAGGGATCCTGAACATTATACATGCTTCTCTCTACAAATATCCTGTGTCAGAATCTTCATTTATGTAGAAAACAGAGAATTTGAGAATAGCCCACGAATGTTTTAGCAAGGAACTTTGAACATTAATTTCACGAGGAACTGTGAAGCTCGGAACTGTGAATATTAATTTAATGTTTAATGTTTTCCTAATCACTCATATCTCGTGGGTTATTCTCTAAATATTGCACAATGAACAGTGCATTATATTTCTACAAAATGATTATTTTTTCGATAATTTTTATTTTCGATAATTCGGCTCCTTTATTGTTTGTTTATGTTTACATTGGAGAATAATTAAAACAAGTGAGGCAAGGTTGTGATTGGTGATACAGCATCACATTATGGTAGAAATTCTTTTTAATATTTTCACCTAGTTACATGTAGTGATATTATGTATCAAACCATATATTTAATAAATAGGAAATGAAAATAAATTATTAGTACATGCAAAGATTGACACATTAAGTACCACAATGTTACTGTATATACAAGAACATTGACTGTGATATCTCAATAATCGTGAATACGCCTGTCTGTGCCATGAGTGAAACTTCTCAGTATTTATAATGAGCAATGTCTGTATAGTAGATTATAATTATGCAATTGTCAGAATTTGAATGCGAGGCAAAACTGCTATTATGTACAATATATTATTCCTTTTTTTTAACCCTTCCTATAGCAAAATCACCGATTTGTTCCCATCCGTTATGCCTTGTCATCTTAGTGTAAAACCAAAGAATAGTTTCAGCTTATGTATGATAATAATAATGATAATGGCTACTTATAATGCACCAAATATACCCCCTAAGGCATGCTCAAAGTGCCACATTATTACTCCAGGTTAATGGAACAGTGTGCACTCAATGCTCCTCAACTCACTGGGGAGTATTTAACTCAAGCTGCTGTTTCCACTGCTACAATGTTACAATTCACATGACCATGTGTTAGCAAGAGAGGGGTGGTAGCGCAGTGGTAGAACGTTGGGCTTCGGAGCCAAAGGTTCCAGGTTCAAATCAATGTTTGCGAATGTTATCTTTCTGACGCGATATTGATAGGATGCGATGTCTGTAGAGTGGCAATGCAGTTATTATCCTTGGTCTTGTCAGTACCAACCGGTGCTCACAGGTTTACTGCAACATTCAGTGCTAAGGATGTAGGCAGGTTTCCTCCTGCCCTAAACTGGCAAGTGAAAGAATATTGAACTCGACTCTAAACCCCATTTTTGTTTAAATAAATAAAATTAAAATAATATTAGCTGGATAAATCAAACTAGCCTACCTTTATTGGGTCAACATTTTGTGTGCATGTAGATTGAATTTACGATGATAGTAGGTGTAGAATTTTGCACTTTCGATCTATTGTGAGATACTTAATAGTAAATTGCAATATCGGAATATGTACATTTTGCTACAGATGATTTTTGTCAAGACAGGTATTTCCAGACTTGCTACAGAATAAATCATTGTTTGCAGCAGTGATTGAGGAACCCAGATTTCGCTCGTCTCTGAAATACCGTTATTTTTATCTTCACAGTTTTGAATAAAGTCCTTATTTACTTATATCTTGTAACAATATTGTTTGGACAGACGGGTTGAGGTTAGATTTAAATAATGCCCATTTTATTGTACAGCACAGAAATATAGGGACATCAGAGGTTTTAATGTTTAGAAAGAGTTAAACTTATTGCATGTAAACGCTATCTCGGTATCAGTAAACGTACACCCAATGCTATGGTTTTAGAGGATTGTGGTAGATATTTAGTTTATTATTATTCACTTATAAGATGTATTAAGTTTTGGACTAAGCTTATACATATGTCACCCAAACCTGCCACCCGTAATTGTAATTAGTATATACATATACAGGGGCCAGTGGCCGACATTACAGTAATAAAGAATTGAAATTGACAAATGAACGAGACAACGTGTATACAAACGTTTCTATTTGTAAATAAATGCTATGCGCATACAAAAAGAAACATACTATATACATGTAGACAAGAATTGATCATAAAGTCGGTGTACTAAACATACACAAACACTGAACTGTTGATGCAGAATAGATGACGGAATTTCCTGTTTTTTATTGGATCAGATAATAATGAATAAATTTCAGAATAACTTTGAAATGCCTTCAAATAATTGTGCTGATGCATACGCCTTCCTTCAAATTCGGGAATATTATCTAGGTTGTATGTACATGGAGTACATATACACGTACGCTGACACATAAACGGACAAGAAATAATATTTATTTATCACAAAATACTTCTGAGGTGCAATAACAGCAGCGTGATGATGAGAACAACCTCTTAAGGCCTGGGGCTTTCTGTGACATTTGTATCGTGTGGAATTTTATTGAATAAACAAAATACTGAAGTAGTGACGTCAAATTGGATTTCATAAATCTAGCGATAGTACTGTAAATTAGGAAATTAATGCGTCACTAATTTAATGCGACCTCAAGCATTTAGACACAAATGCTACAATTAAATGCGATCGACCAGGCCTCTATTCATGTTTTTTCCCGGACGTACCTTTCATTATTTTCCATAATGCGCATGAATTAAATGCGATCATAACCCAATCGCGTTTTTGCATTAATATCATGCTCGCATCAATTTCCTGATTTACAGTAATTTCTTTTCTTCTATAACGTATATCATGACTGATAAAACGTTGCATTTTGTATACGGCTGCTGTCCATGTCTTCATCATTGACATTGGTTATTGACCACATGCAAACCATTGCAGCATTTAATGGATGGGTAACGTCTTGTACGGTACCTGAAAACAATTCATAATTCCGTTAGATTCGTAGTCGCTTGTTAACGATATCTATTTGATACACTTGACTCGTCATATTGAAAATGTATATAAGCTACATATGGAACCGTTCCTATAGCTTCTATGGAGTGGAACTAATATCAGATAAGTAATATGTTCAAGTGTTGGATTCTAGTATTTGAACAATAAAATGTTGTATTCCATCATGGCATTAATTATTCCTTATTTTTACACGAACATACCGTATCACCATACGATCAATCTGACAACATGAGATATTGCGAATTGTTGGTTAATATTACACATCGTAATGTACATTTCGTCGTGATGTGAACTTTAGTGTTGTAGTCTGAAAGCTTTTTTTTTTTTTACATTAAACAGACAAAAATATTGTCACGAAATGTCTTTGACAAGTACTAAGAGTCCATCAAATTATGATCGCGTCGGAACTCTACCATTGGTGCCAAGGTATTCCTATTCTTGGCACCGTCCGACAATTGATCACCCGCCCGCTATGTATACTGGGCAGGCGTACATGTGTATACATGGTAGACACTTCTATAATCACGAACTGTGTAGTTACCTAATACATCTAGACCAACCCCAGAAGCCACACTTGATGTAGTACGATTCTTTCTTGTATATGCCGTTAACACAAGGCGTCCTATTACACACTTGTCCCTGGATACTGGACCCGCTGGAAAATATTAGAGAACTAATTAACTTGACAGTTGAGACTACATCTTTCATATTGGTTACTTATTAATATATGAAAATACACTTCGTTAAGCATTGGCCATGGTAAAAGTGTCGACAATAATTGCAATGATAATATGAGACGTACTAATTGTATCGTATTTAGTTGATTTCGAAAAATAGTGGACATTTATTCCAAATGTCTACGTTGTGATGGTGTAAAACGGTCTCGTCCCGCAGAATGATAATAGCACCACGAGAATAATAACTCGTGTGTGTGTGTGTGTGAGTGTGAGTGTGCGTGCGTAAGTGTGTGTGCATGTGTGTAATGATCGTTATAACTCTCGGAGGCTATGCTAGTTTTTCGGGAAAGGGGCCATAGCAATTAAAGCAGACTGTCGGTTTGCAACTGTAAATATACTAACCTGCATGGTGTAGCTTTACAGGTTCGTGTTCTGAAGCGAGTACCACAACCTCCACACGGCTTTGTGCAACTGGTCCACGGTGCCCAGTTACTCCAGATTCCTATTTCTGTAACGCACACAACACGTGATCATTAGTGCTAGGTTATATTGCCATCCTTGAAACACTCTGAGCATTACGCTTACTAAACGCCCGATAAATGCTACGGATGTTGTATGAGCGTAATGCTCTGCGTCTCGAATGGGTGACATTCGTTGCAAATGGGTGAAAGATTCCCGCAGCGACGTTAAACTTCATAATCACTCGCTCACTGTGTCTCGAGAATACGTTATTATATACAGTACCGTTCACACTATGGTAATGTCCATATAGTGTATGGTAGTATCGTTCTTCGACACCTGCTTTTACATTATGCGTTTTTAACACATGGTTTATGAAATGTTCACCGCAGTAAATTACACATACATGATTGTATGAGTATTGGTGTAATGGTATGAACAAAGAGGATGTCAGTCTGGTTTGAATGATATAACTGAACGATACCATCTTTAAGCGAACCATTGCCATCTAGATGAGAGTTTGGTAGACGGTCACACATCCTCTAAAATATTGTTTATATCGCTTCCGTAGTAAAATGTTAAAATGTAATTTGTACAATCCATCATACAGTTATATTAATGCAAGTCACTACTGAGAGCGGATTATTCGGGATTAAAGACAATTATATAAGTGGACTTACTGTGACAATAATTGTTGACCAGTTTGAAGCCAGAACAGCACGATCTCCCTGTCTTATAGCAAGTGTTGGATCTGTAATAATAATAAATAAAATATTCAAATATATTTGTACGATGGTTGTAAATACGAGTAAAAAAAGGCGGGGGGGGGGGGGGGGGGGGCCACGAAATCCCC
>JAUTBT010018722.1:3139-21684 GCA_032361225.1 Lepetodrilus schrolli
AGTAACAGCGGAATGTTATACCAATATTAGTAACAGCGGAATGTTATACCAATATTAGTAACAGCGGAATGTTATACCAATATTAGTAACAGCGGAATGTTATACAAAACAGGGAAACTGAGTACCTCTACTAGCAACAGGGAAATTTACATGTGTTATTGTACCCTCCAGTACTTGAATTTCAAGGATTGTGTTTATCGCTAAACTTAGTTCAAACCTATCAAATAGCTATTATTCTTCCCGCTATGTGCTGACACTCATGAATAAGAGGCATTGAGAATAAAGTACCTTGCTAATCTCATCTTTCAAGCTACACACTGATTCAGGTTGTTTCCATAATAAATCAATATGTAATATGCCCGCAATGATGAAACTATTCATACTGATCCCCGTCTAGAGAAGAGATATCATACAGAACGTCGATTTCCAAAAGAAATTACTTCGATGACGAATATAACATTTCTATATTTCATTAACAGATTTAATTTATTGGCCTTCAGACATTATAAGTTGTCAACTCGTCCGTCGGGGTATATGGAATGAGAGCCCTTGTACCCCGAGCCGTTAGGCGATATGGAATGAGCCGTTAGGCGAGGGGTACTAGGGCTCTCAAGCGGGGTACATCATTCCATATACCCCGAGGGCCGAGTTTACAACGAATGTACCCCACCGTCATGTTACTGTACGTGTGAACATTTCAAAATTCAATGAAAACGTTTGAAAAGGTTGTAGGCCGGTTTGGCCGCACTTAACAGTTGTGACCTCATAGATGAATGTGACGTCATGACGACCGCTCTCGACTCGTATGGTAGAAAGTCATTATGCCGTTGTCAGCGGGAAATACGAGAGTTATTTGTAAATCTCCCAGGCTGGGTATATCGATATGTGTATATCTCCCAGGCTGGGTATATCGATATTTGTAAAAGGCACGTAAACAGAAGAAACTTAGATGTAAGGTAGGATAATACATTTTTTCATTTTTTTAAGTTGAAAGACGCACTACGCTAGTGGATAACTAAAGATTGTTTTATATGTTTTTGAAATTTTAATATGCATGTATCATTTCAAGACGATATCTTGCTGAATTAGAGGATAGTGTTTCCTGTTAACTGGTAGTGGCATTTGCCATCAAGGAGATTCTTCGTCCATTCGTGATTACAGCGATAAGTCTATGTCTTTTATTTTATTTTATTGAGAACGTCCAGCAATGGCTTCCTATTAACAACCAATCTTCTGTATATAAAGTACATTCCACTCCAGAACGATCAATAATGTCTGGAGTGCTCTACATTCGGGCTTTCAGATACAAAAAAAAAAGTACATAGGCAATGATGAACACTAATATCCTTAGTTTCTCCTATATTACGTAAACTGGATTACCTATTATCTTTAATTTGCATTTATATTAATTTTAAATGATATATTTAAATATATATATAATTGTGCCATATATTATGTGCATACATATAAAATAATATAGTATTTATTAAAATGCTACCAATATACCTTGAAATAACCAGTAATAAGAATGCAATCCAAGTAAGTTTACGAGAACAAGGAGGTATACAGATAGTTCGTGCATCATGCTACTTTGCCGGACTAATGCCTATGCAAATTAGGAAGCTTAATTCACATGAAGTCATTTTCATGTGACGTCATACTACTATTTATAAATGCTACCGTATGGAAATAGTAAACAAGATTACAGTTTTAATCGGAGACTATGTGCTAATCGACTAGATTTAATATTTTAACATTTTATTTGATGCTGACTACAGAGGAATTCATCATTGGATTGGATTGGAGCTGGTGACCGTGTCTGAAAACGTATGACAAATGCATGGGTACTTTGGCCTGGTACTTGTGTTGACAAATATTTTCCTTCTTGTCAACAATATCAACTTTCTGTGAAATTATATTTATTATTTGTAAATTAGATCAATATAGATCACTTGGGAGTGAAAAAAGCTGAATTGCAACAGAAATATTATTATTTCATCACAATACATTTGCAACTTTAGAAGTTATTCACATATTTCACAGAACTGAGAATCGCAGTCAACAGTGATTTTCACCATCTTTATCGCCTGAAATCTTGGTAAATTTTTGCAGAAATTGCTAAAATGTGGATTGCATTGTATGATCCATCCTTATAGCTATAACTCTGCTAAATTGTGAGGCAGTTTTATATAATATATATATATATATATATATATATATATTAATCCTCGGATTTAATAACTTTCACGACTTGATATTCCAACACACTTGGGTGAGATTCTCTATTTAGTAGATGTACTATGCGTTTACTCAAATAATTCTATTAATTATCCATGTAAACTTACTATGTAACATGTAAATGCTTATGTTACTTATTTAATATACTTATTTACTAGTATATTCTCCATTTCACTACATGTGATTACATGTACAATGATCTACGAACCAACTATTTACATCTGAAGATGAACACTAGCTAATTGTCCTCCAAATGTGATCACATTACAACATTTTTTACAGCAACTGCAAAGGCTGCCCGTCAGTGCCATGCATTGATTTCAAGATGATCTGCTTCACTTTAAAAAATCTTCAAAAAAACTATCGTATGTGAAAGTATCTCTCCGCATTTATCACCAACTATGAACCAAACCGTTGCCTTAAACCTGAAGATAAACACTTGCTACGTCAACCTCAAATCATTTGGATATAGATATTTCTGTCATGTAGCCTCAACAATGTGGAGCCTATTCCCTCTCCATGTTAAGATGTCAAACATCATAGCCATTTTCAAATCAAGACTAGAAACATACTTATTCAGACAATATTATGAACTTTAAACTCCATTCATGAAAACAATCCCAGAATATGTTCAACAGCGGAGCAGTGTAAACCAACTCACATAAAAAAAAGGTAATCCTTTCGTCAGATAATATTTACTGTGTACCCCTCGATATCCATAGATTTACCTACACGGTATTCTCTTCATCCTACTGCATCCAGTGGAAATGTAGTCATGTATCAGCAACCATTGTTATATTAAGCATTCGGGATTAGTGGGGTTATACATGTGTCGCATATGAATAATAACTAGCGGAAATACATACATACATTAAAGCGATATTTCCCTGGGTAAATGGACGTTTCTCAGGATTGAAACAGGAAGAAGGCGTGGGGTGGACAGACCCCCACCCCTAGCCCCCCACCCGTAGCATATAGAATTAGCCTGGTGGTAACCCGGGTGAGACTCCTTAAGCTATTAGCGTCAGGGGTAAATAATGGCGTCTCATTAGCTTAATGCATCCTCTCTGAATCTTCACCCAGTTATTATTGTCGGCCATGAAATACAAATCGATGCACACAAAGGAAATAAATCTAACAGACAGACAGACAGACGAAAGGCTGACAATTCTAATTTATTAAGTGTCGTTTGGATGGAGCAGTATAGGTCTACACCAATACAGTTGAATATGGAAAACAATTGTAAATTTCATTGACACTAGTCTTGGCAACATTTATTTTAGGAATATTACTACTAAGAATATATGGATTTCATATCTCATAGTATATGAAATAGTTCCTGACAGATGATATAGAACATACATCGAACGTTATCGTTTTGAAGACATTTTATTTGATATTAGCGTCTACGTAATATCTAATCATTAAAATTAGCACTGCAATCCTCATAATATACACATTTAAGGTACAAATATGTATCCTATTTAAGGTACAAATATCGAACCTCTCTAGTTAACAACGGCGGTTTATTCTTGTAAATATACCAAACTGAAATAGGTTTCCTTGTTCCCTTAGAATGAGAATGATCTAGGGGCAGGTAACCGGCTTAAAACTGCAAACTTACAAGCACAACGTTATGCGTAGCAGGTAAGTAGATCTACGCTGTGATACGCACGGTGCTGGAAGGTGCTGCTATCATTATAAATAAGTGCGTGACATGCATTAACTGTACTGTAAAAGTGAAGTTTTCATCCAGAAGTACCGCATACACAGTGAAAATGAGATACATTTAGATAAAGAATTGCACAATGGCTGAGATGGCATCAGATGCACAATTGCACTGTGAATGAAACTATAGCTTTAGATGTAGAAAGTGACGTACATGTAGCTTTAGATTTTGAATTACACGATGTATGTCTGTCTGTATGTCTATCTGTCCACATGCCTTAAGTCAATATTCCTGACGTCTAGCACCGTTGTGACGGAACGCAATTAGAGAAATATTGCTAGACCATGCGATCATGCGACCGTGGGAGGTAGATGGGAGTGTCTGGTGAGAGACACATGGACACAAGGATGAACGCCGACAAATTGTATCCGGTCCTGGCTAAAAGCATCATATTATACCAGCATGAAGATGCAACCGGACGGTTGGTTTTGAAATGTATTACGATGAAGGTATTGTCTGACAAGAGGCAACAACAATCGGCATAAATAAGCAATGACATAACTAATTCGTATTGTTCGCATGGGCACGACTGAAAGGTAATCGTGCCAGATAAACATCTCCATGGGTGCGAGACTGCCGATCACGTTTCTCGAGGTGTGAGGACACGAAACGCTATTTGTTTTATCATAGTCGTGATCTGTAAAATTATCTTGCAAGTCAACATGGTGATTAATATGGCCTCATCTTTATCTCTTTATGAGACAATGAACCAGTATTTGTGGAACTGTTTTCGTAGCTTGAATCAGAGACCCACTATCAAGCCAATCAGACCCGCAATGCCATTTGAGTTGACTGTTCAACTCTCCCCTTTCTATCCAGATTTTGATATGATTGTTCCCATATGGTTGAGGTTATAGCGACCTGGAGTTACAAAGCTCTCTAATGACGTGATTGGCTGGGGCTGTGGAGGTCATTGAACAAATCCATGACCCATGGTGCCATTGCCTTGTGCTACTGTCCCAGACCCTATGTGCTATAGGCCGACCCCCACGGACAGAGATGTGCAGCTATGTATAAACGACCAATTACCTCAGCCCTACTAATCAGGTCCGACTGTGGCCACCATCGAGATGTTAGTATCTTGCACGCCATCAAAGGCCCGAGAAGGTAGTACTGATTATAGTTCCGGGAAGAACCCCCGGGGGTCGGGCCACACGTGTCAGGTAATGTCTCCACGGGGCGGGGTCCCATCATGCGGGTCCAAAGAGCTCCCCCTACCCCAGTTCAATCTTACCTTTTGTCAAAGTCAGGTGCTCTCCAACAAATCACTTTATTTGAATTATAAAATTAATGAGGCGACCGTTTTACTTTGTGTATTTGACCAAATGAACTGTCCTTACGACCACCCGTCCAGTTATATGTCTGCCATCAAGTTACAGTTCGTTCTAAAAGTTAGTATTTTAATTGGTTCTTTCATCATCATCATCACCCCATTGCGACCTTCACGAACCTGCTCTGAAGCTTGTCTGTGTACACTCGCGGCCCCAGTTCAGGTGCATTTCTAAACACAGACCATGTTATGGCTGCAAATCATGAAGCTGGTTAACACTTCACAGTTTCCATTACGATTGTAGGCATAGGGTATCGCACAAAGACAGGAATATATCAGAACCCACTAGAATTGTTAATAGAAGCGCGCAAGTGTTTGCTGTCTCTCACACATAGCATCTGATGAATGAAGAGAGCGTGCTTACTGAGTAGTATCAACATATACAAACATATACAACTGTTATAAGTAAATATTGCGACTGCGGCATGACACGTGTCACACTCGGCGAGATGTTCAACGTATTGCCAATGTATGAACGGTTTGGTACGGCCACCACATGACACGTCTACAATTATCATGGCGTCCAACTGCACGATAGAAACCTACGGTCGTGAATATGTCGTACAGAGAAACAGACAGAAATAGTTATTAAAAGTGTTACATGGTAGGAATACATCGTTGAGACTTCATGGAAGAAATGCCATTCTAATAGTATTCCTGGTACACGTACCGAGACAAATCCAGCACAAATAAACTACTCCTACAGCAATAGCTCCATGACATCTGCATCGTATCCTAAAGGCAACTGTTATCCTCTTTTACCTCAAATATGTCTGCAGTTATGCATTCTAATAGTTTATTCTCCTCTCAGTTCACTGGTGTTGTCTGCTACCGGATGTGACGCTGGACTCTCTACCACACACGCATGCGCCCTGTCTGTTCCTACACCAGTCACACGACCGCCCAATGAACATTGACATCGACATTATTCATCACCACTCGTACTATGCCTATTATTCCACTTATGCAAGAACACAATCCGAAATGACTTGATGAGAAACGAACAGAATTGTAAACTGTGCAAGAAATTTCAAATAAATTAAAAGCTAAACGTAAAATGTGACGTTAAAGTGCCAAAACTGTGCATATACAAACTTCGTGTTTTAAGCAACATTTTCACGTTTTTGTCTTGCCCCAAATACACATGAAATATGAGTATATAGGGCTTCAAAACTCGTGGGTTCTACAATTCATAACGTTTACTGTTCTATTTACACGTCCCTTCGAAATTACGACTAGACTATCCCACGCTCAACGTAACACTGCTATAGACCATTGCAAACTGGCGTTTCGCAAGCACATTGAATGTCCACTAGAGAACCATCTCTAGCACCGTTACCTGCAACACAGATCAAGAAGCAACCAGCCCACTTCCGGTAGACCAAGAACTACAGCTACAGCTAATGATATTTACATCCAGGCCCGTAACTCACGTCACAGGCCTACAATAGCGTGGCTAACGGGTAAAATTGTGCGGGACTAACTTTGACAGGATGGTCTATAGAGTAAAACTGCCTATTCGTGGCGTTATTTTCACAGCGAAACAATGAAAACGATCGGCGTTATTGTGTCAGATTGATGTAATGACACCTATTCATCAATGGAAACCAGTTTGGTTTACCAATAATATCCTGGTGTCTATCGAATTCAGCTGAAAACAGGAACATGGTATCGTCGTGAACGTTTTGCCGCCGACACATTTGGTAAGGACAGCGTTGTGGTATGGACAGACATATCGCATAGGGAAATCAACCAAGTTGAAATACGGTAGTAGGAGGAGGAGGGGGAGGAGGAGGAGTAGTAGTAGTAGTAGTAGTAACATCAATAAAGACCATAGTTTAATGGATTATTCCGGTATAACTCGCTTTCTAGCTATCGTAGAACGAGCTATACACTCGAGGGACATGACAAGTCAATCACGTCATCGGCCATTTTATTTTGTCTGAAGGAAAGACATGTTTCGTTATGTATATACTTCATGTTTGGATTGCTCAAACTTTATATTAATATTGCCATTTGTGCTGATCAGTTATCTAGTGAGTGACTTGCCTCGTCCTGTATGAGCCTGCGTCTGCAGTTGACCTTGTGTATTTGCAGTTATGACCTGAATCGTACTTTAGCCTACGTCTCCAGTTAACCTTGTGTAGTTGCAGTTATGACCTGAATAGTACTTTAGTACGCGCATTGGTCGTGGTTTTATTGCAGTAGTCAGACCATGAAGTAAGACTCGAATTTACGTCGTTTTCGTGAAATGCATGGAAGGTTACCGTAGATGCATTATTCAGTTTCGTACATGAGATAAACAGGGCTCGCCTGTTGGAAACGGCGTAACTCTCAGGTGACCGTAACTTCAATATTAGTCATGAGCTACACAGTGGCCAAGTTGGAATTGCCTAGTGTCGTACAGGACAGCTCTGTTCAGGTCGTTGCTCCGTGTACGTTCTCTTCGTCATCCACAGATTTTTAGTCGTGTCACGGCGGCCATTTTGGATTTTATCATGGCGGCCCTGACAGATGTTGCAACATTACCGGAATTTATGAAGCAATGTACCAAGAGATAGTCAAGATATCTACTCAAACTACCCAATTGTCCATATGCCGACTCTGTATATGCTAATAACGAATTCTAAACGGCGGCCATCTTGTATTTCAAAATGGTGGTCTTTACTGGAAATAGTGAAGTATATAATAGCGAGTCGAAACGTCATTAAAAAAATACTGAAATATTCGCAAGGAGATATATACAATAGACTAAACAGAATAGACTAATAGAAAACACGAACATCAATCCCAAATAGTTCACATTTATTTTCACAAAAATATAATATATCTCACATTTATTTTCACAAAAATATAATATATCTCAATACAATATTATTATATATTAACAATTGTATATGTACATATGTGTGTAATAAAAATAGAAACTCTAAAATATGCAGAAAATTCCAAAGTCAACTACATGTACAGCTTAACTGACTGTATATAATAATGACCTGTAACAGTTTGCGAGGTAAACTTAGCTATGCACGCTGTCTAGTAAATATACATTTCGTGTCACTCGTTTGCTAAATCTTTAGCATAGTTCAGTCTTCAGACATTCAAGAATATGCACAATCGTGTCTAGGCTTTGTCAATACCAGATGCTTAATTTTCTCAGGTAAGGTTGATCTATTAGCCTATTATTAGTGTATTATCATGATAACATATAATTGTTAAGACGTACACTGGAGTTTAACACAGCAATAATTATCCTTTCTTAACATAAGAGATACATTTCCATGTCTTTAACTACCATTCACAAAATACCCCAAGTGTATATGTCAAAGTTTACAACAATCTGAAATAGCATAATGTTATACATAAACCAGTTAACATACATGTAGGCGTTAACTGTGAATGTCGTCAACAAACCTCTCAAATAACATATGCGTTAGCTGTGGAATTAGTTAACTAATTCTCTAAAATAGGTTTACATGTAGACCGGTTAACATATGTTAACTCTGGAAGTAGTTTACAACACTTCCAACAATGTTCCAATGAGACCAATTAACATAATAGCGAATGACGACGGGTCCTCACATAAGGACCATCGTATGTATTTTGAAAGTTTTATCAAATGCTATCGGTTACATGTAAACCCTTCAACTTTAACTCCGGAGGTGCTTCTTACACATAGACATGCATAAGTGCTGAACAGGAAACCTTTTTAAAACGTTTGTGTTAACAAATGAAATATGTTATACTCTCAAAAGAAGCCAAATAAAGTGCATAACCTTTAATATATTCGTTAACTGTCTCCATACTTGCTAATTCTAGATCAGTAGAGGTGCAATGATATAGTCAACAAATATAATACTTATTGAAATATGTTTAAACGTAACCATTAATCTATCGAATATGTACTACAACATCTATTTTGGATGCATTCAACAACTTACAAGGACGATCTATCAGCAATGATTGATATTAATATGTGATTAATATGCGAACATTACACAATACGCTCACTTCACAGTTTACTGTCACAAACATTACAGATTCTGTCAATTAATGCAAATCACTTACTCCCCTTTGCTTGCTTCGATTAGCAGGTGGTTGCGTGATAGCAGAACATTGGCTATTAAATTATTCATCACTGGAACGATATAACCGCGATAAATATATGGCAATATATTACAATATAAACACTGGAGTCTCTCTTTAACAAAATCAGCACACACACGCTCTCTCCTTTCAGCCGTGCACACTCACACCGTATTAAATAATAATAATATGACTGCGCATGCTCGTTATGCACTCGTCACCAATAAATAACGTTTGAATCCCACATATTTGCAGCACTAGGTGGTCGATCCAATGTTGAAATGAGATCAGGCGATATATAGTCCCAACTGAAAATGAGAGAAAGGGTTTGTGAAATATATTGATAAGGATATCATGTTCAACCGTTTACAATAACAATTCTAAGAAATGGGCACAACGTACTAGTATTTATGTTATTAAGGATTTGTATGAAAATAAAACAACTTGTCTATTTTTATATATTTTTGGCGAAATAGTATATACAATGTTTACTAATGTTGTATTAAAATACATATTCGTATATTTCCAAAAACAAAGAATTGTTCCGGGCCCGCCTGTACGAAACTACGTTAACCTTATATCAATAGTAACAATCATTGTGTAAGACAGTGGTTACTATTGGAGATTACCATATAGTTTCTTATACGCCGTTTCGTACAAGAGGGCCCAGGATATGTTTAATTAAAGGTCATTTTATAAAGAGTATATCATGAACAGTATATGGACACATAATATAACCGCTGTCATATGATCATACATTAAGACGAGTCTTTAGATTTACTGTTGGTAATAAATACAGTTACTTCTCGAAAGAATGCTTCGTGACAACCAACATCCTATGTTTATGGCTACGGTTGAAGTTACGGTTACCATTGGCTTACGCCATTCGTACAGAGGTGTCCACGTTTAACATGGCCACGAACAATTACTTTAACCAAAGAACAGAAACTACGCATTGAAAGTAACACCACTCCACAGTAAAACGGCTTAATATGTTGTTTTTTAAATATATCCATTTAATAATGTCTTACCTGGTGAATGTTTAAAACCAGTTGGCGAAGTCAATGAGATCTTCCTCGTCAATAACGGCTGTCTGGTAGGAGTCTGAGGAACATGGGGAGTTCGTTGGCGAACTTGTTGGCGAAGAAACGGACGCTTCCGGCGAGAGTGCGCAGATATCCTCTAAGACACTGCTGTTCGCATTATCCAGCATAGCTTGCATTGCCTTCGGACCTCTGATCATACCCTGGAGCTGCCGAATGTAGTCAATCGCCGATTTCAGAGTATCAACCTTACTCATCTTTTTAGACTTGGGATTCTTAGTTGCGTGAGGAAGATGGTTTCTCAGGGTAGAGAACGTCATATTGATAAGCTTCACTCTGTTACGTTCCCGTTCGTTTCTTCTGGCCACGGCAACCGTCGGTGGACGGTGAAGATCCGTGTATGTCTCATGAGGTGAGAACTGCATGTTCATCCTGCACTGGGTAACATCTGATGAGTTCTCCTTCATTGGCATCACCAGGGAGTTGCTCCCTGGAGACATTTGTACCTGTAGGTGTCCAGGAGACGTGAACATGCACGACGGCTTTTCGTGAGATGAAGGAATCATGTGATGTCCAATACCTCCCAAGGGGTACGTAGTACGCGTGTCCATCTTTTTTTCTTCGGGAAAAGAGAGAGAAAGAGATAGAGAACGGAAATAGAGAAAGTATACAACTGTTCTGGGTGTTACTCAATAAGATTATTATTCACTCACGCGACTTCTCGATCCTTTATAGCTGGGCACAATAGTCAACCTTAGCTTAGCTCCTCCCCCCGTCTTATCAGTTTTTAACTGTCAGATTGAGAGGGGGAAGGGGCCACGCGCCATGGTCTCGCGTCTGAGTAGACGCGCTCAAAGTGGGAGGCGCGAGCTGACGTCACACTATAGCACGTTTATAACGGAGAAACAAAAGGTTTGCCTAATGCAGCCAATGAATACGTGCTTTGTCAGGAGCTCACACTTTCAACATATTCCATTTAAACATAATAAAAAGGGTTTTCTATATCGCGGCGTTTTTTTTTAATCCTTTACAAATTAACGGGACTAGCGGTGTTGCGACGCTCTCATTTTGCAGACAACGACACTGAGAAATCCATCCGTTTATTTGACAATTGTAAAACCTGGATTTAATTTTTTTTAAATTTTGTTTACGTAAGATTTTAACCAGCACATTCTTAAACATTGCGAACATTAAACATGTATACGTAGTAATGTAAAATACAATAAGAAGAATACAAGACAATTAATATTTAAGTACTATCCTGGTGTTTCAGAATTGGTTATCCATGCTAGAACCCATATGTGAATAGTATATAAGGTTACCGTATTTAATACCAAATGGACTTTTAACTCACGGGTGACGAGGAATTGCAAATTATCTTTCCAGTAATATAATGGTGTGGATCCCGACGTTTTAATAGCGAGGGACGTACAGTATTAAATTAACAAGGGAACGTTACTTTATAATGTCGAGTACGGAGTAGGTTATTGCTTTTATTTACCATAGTCGAATTTAAAGGCATACAATGACGGTTGTTTACATAGTTCATTGAGTGAAATGTATTTTACCTGAAAGTGTGTATTTTTGATTTGTCTACAAAGAGATATTGGGCAACAATGTACATTTTCCGCACGTCCCTCTGGTTTTCAATGTGTTCATACTTGTTCATATTTTCGTATTTGTATCGCGAGATAAAAACTAATTAAAAAACTAAAAAACAACATGAAAATATTGAAAATTAGTGGGGCAGGTGGAAAATGTAGCTTGTTGCCCAATATACTTGTGTAGACAAATCAAGTGTACATCTGTTATATATTTGACCATGACATTTGTCACCAAACCGTGATTGAATGCCTTTAAATAAATTATTATACATTATCGGAATATCATCTATAGACACCGGTTCCTGACGAACAAAAATACATACGCATGTAATTAGACAGCGATTGACTCAAAATTTAAATTGTTCTTCAACAAACATAATGGAGACCAGTGAACATTCAATTTCAACGTTGTATATAACAGTGTGTTGACTATTTAATAGGACATTGTTAATGTCTAGTGAGGAGACAATTCATTATGATGTACATAATTAGAAGTTCTTCATTTTTCATTAATCACAAAGAGCTATTAAAACAGTGAATATTATTTGCATATTTATTAATTTAGATTTTAAGAAATATTACTCACACACACACACACACACACACGCGCGCGCGCGCGCACACACACACACACACACACACACACGCACACGTGAAGTAAACAAGTGTGACTAATGCTATTCAGCTTATTATTAATCTGTCAAATATGGAAATAGTATTTCAGAATCTATAACTGTACACAGACTGTTTATGTATTAATAATATCCTGTTATTGTTAATATATATTTTTTTTAATTGACAACAAAACATGTTTCCGCTCAAAATGTACGAAGGACCATTTCAAAACACAAATCGACAAAATAAATTATATATTTCGAAAATCCTATGGTTGTGTGGGCCATTTCATGAGCATCCGCGTCAGTTCTTGCAAATATTACACACACGCACGCACGCACACACATACAGACACACACACACAAACACACGCACACACATACATACATACATACATACATACATACATACATACATACATATATATATATATATATAGTAATCACTGGAATAGGTGGTCACACAAAATTTGCCCAACCGTCTACATTCTATTCGAGGTCGTTTAACAAATAATTGTCTGAATTCTTCCCCATAAGATTGGATTCGAGACGTGTACTAGCTGGTGCCTATAACACCAACGCACAACATAATAATAATAGTTCTTGGCTTTACCGTTTTTTCCCGAAAGTATTTATCACCAACTTCTGCATTTAAATTATCTGAAATTAATTGCATGATATGTTGTAGTCGTTTTAATGATAGTGTTCCATCTATCTTGAAATAGCATTGCATTATTACTATCATTATAAATAAAAATTATTATTATTATTAGTAGTAGTAGTATCATTATTACCAGTGTCTATAATGATATCATGTACATTGTATTTTGACAGTGCAAGTGAAACAGTTTATTCAAAATACGATGTCTAACAGACCACTGCTTTGAACTTTCTGCAAGACTAATTACAATTTACTTTTATCCAACCCGAAGAGCGGACATCTGTCTACGCAACTAGGATGATTCATTATAGTTTTCTGGAAATTTCAGTAACTTCGTTCAGATTTATCAGAAATACAATTTAATTGGTTAGTTGATTTGGGGTTTAAAGCCACTTTCAAGATTTTGTTCCCACTCACATCATGGCTTGCAAGCATATGTACTGCTTGTACTAGTCTGCACACATGCGGAGCAGTAAGTTATACGATTTCTAGGCGAGTTTGACCTAGACTGGTTGCATGTCTCCTTATTATTTCATATTTGTATTTGTTAAATTTGTATTATTTTAAATAAATGACTTTCTTCTTAGATCTATATAGATATATAAAAAAAAGTAGAATATGCTTTACTATTCTATCGCCGAACCCATGTGCACCCAACGGGAAAGTATGTGACTTTAAACGAACTTCAATACTCCATATATACTATACACAAAACATAAAGGAGCCCTGATTATAATGTTGGGAGGTGGCTTTAAAGAACAATCAATACTTCAGTAAACCGTGGTAGGAGTCAATATCGGTTTTGTCCATCACGTGAAGCACAACATATACTATTTCTGGCAGACATACTCGAAATTAAACGGCGGATTGTCGCCCTTGGGATGTGCCGCCGGTTATTGATATTGGCTGGTATAGGCTGCCGGTAAGTGAACTATCCTTCCCAAAACACCCCACAAATGTTCAATAGGTGAGATATCTAGTGATTCTGCAGTCCAAGTGAGTAAGGTAATGCGTTCCTGGTACATTAAATTAACTGCAACGCGGGCCGAATGTTGACAAGCATTGTCATCTTGGTCCTATGCTGTGAGCCATGGGAACATCAGTGGGTCTCAAGATTCATCACTGTATCGTTGACCTGTCCAGGTGCTATGGATCATAACTATACCTGATTTCAGATTGTGTGTATTCCCACCCCATACCATAACACGGCAACCCCCATATGAGCCATGTTTCTGAATAGGGTTCCTTTATTGTGTGTGCTTAGTACGCGCGCACGCACGCGCACGCGCGCGCACACACACGCACGCGAACCACCGTCATCCTCAACGTAAACGACTTCAACGAATGTTTGCGTGTAAACGTGTGTACGGATTAACTGAGATCAATTTAAACTATCCCGCAAAGACGTCTTGCGTAAAAGGACGTCCAATTAGTACCATAGTCTGCATTACTGTATCTGGGGGAAAACGCAAGCATTTGACACTCCCCATCTCTCCAGTCGGCAATCGGTGGGAAAGAAATACAGTGTAGGTTTCTACCCGACCGAGAGCTCTTCTTTGTGCCTGGTCGCGCACATGGAATGATGTCGGTCGGGGTAATGCTCCCACCCAACGGCCCAATCACCTACTAATTATTCTTGAAGGGATGCCACCCTGGGGTGGATGGGAGGATAAAAAGGGTAGACGTGACAATGAAGGGGTTCCAGGGAAGGTTTCGTCTTTCTAGCTGCGAGCCTTCCAGGCTCGAATCAACTGTTGTGTCTAGCGATAGCCGAGTGGTGTGATTTCTAACGCAACTGATTAAATTATCGTGCCGCTAGAGTTTGTTCTCCGTCGCACCTACAACAATAGCATGCTACCTCTCCATTGTGATTTCAGCATTCACAATCATGACGTTCGGAACGGGGGATGAGTTTAAAGGCTTGTAATAGTTTAATAATCGTGTAATGTTACACATAGTCCATTATCGTAATGTTTTCTCGATGATTTTCGCTTCATAAAAAGCTATTGAACTCTGCTTGTTTGATTTAATTTGATTTTTTAAAAATCTTCTTTTCGTCATATTCGGCCTAGTTTCTAATTTGATATGGCGTCGTATAATGCGTGCTCACGTTATTTGTTACCCAACAAGAAACACAGCAACTAAATGGGCAAAGTCAATGTTATCCGTCCAATAAAACGATAAACCAAAATCCAGCATACTACTGCTACTACTACTACTACTACTACTACTACTACACTACTACACTACTACTACTACTACACTACTACTACTACCACTACTACTACCGCTGCTGCTGCTGCTTCTACTAGTACTACTACTACTACTACTAATAATGATAAAAATAATATTAATATTTATATTATTATCTACTGATACTGTGATTAATACTACTACTGTTACTAGTACTACTATTACTTCTACTACTTTTACTACTGACGATGATATAAATTACTACTACTACTACTACTACTACTACTACTACTACTACTACTACTATTACTATCACTACCACTATCACTGTAGTTAATACAAATACTACCACTACCATTACTACTACTATAGCTGCTACTACTATAACACAGTACTACTAAGTATACTAATACTTCTACCGATATTAGTACTACTAATATTACTTATAATAATAATAATAGTAATAATAATAACAATAATAATAATAAAAACAATGATATTACTACTACTACTACTACTAATAATAATAATAGTAATAATAGGTAGATCCTAGTTACATTACACATCTATTAATAAGCAGTTAAATGTTCCAGATTATGCATCATATTTATGAGACTGTTATAAAACTCAGCTTAGACCATTGTACAGAGAGCGTCATTGTACTGTTGTGTCATTGTTGTGGCTATGCTACGCAAAGTTCGTTTATCACGTGGCGACGTTTGCTTTGTCTCGTCGGCGAGTAGTTAACAGGTTCGTTCTCGACTTGGAACAACTACAGGCCCAATAGCCGCTAATTCTTGCCTGTAGAGAGAAGATAAGTGGACTGCCAGCGGCAATGCGTAGACGGGGCTGACATCTTGACGTGGAAATCACAGGTTGCCGCTACTCAACTTCCGTATCACACGCAGTACCGGAAGCTCCGCCATTTTGAAATGCGCCTATTGAGGTAATTGTAGCATGACTTTAACTGGCCGTGGACAATATTGAAATGAAGCTTTGATTTCACAAGTCTTTGCACATAGATGGTTATATTAAATATATAAAATATGCAAAAACACAGAAGACAATGTAGTAATGGACACCTAAATTTAGTTTTCCAACGTTCAATTTCAAAGGCGAGAATTCCTGCGTATTACGTCACATTATTGTTTTAATCTAGTGATATTTCACGGGGACGTTATGACTTGCCAGGCGAATTACAGCAAAGATGCTCGCATATAGATTAACATTATACACCATCAGAAGAGTGAAGAAGTTTGAAAAATTAAATTAATCAGATGCGTGTCTATACTTTCCGTTCAGTATAGCAGCATTCTTAATTACAGTGTCCAAGTATACTTTCAGGTAAAATACGTTTGACCATGAAATATGTCCGTGATTGTATTCCTTTAAATGATAATTCCTGTTTACCTATTTATAGTCGCTTTCATTAAATAGACCTAGTGTTGGGTTTTTTCAATTCATAAATCACACGGGAGTCAGAGCTTAGTTTGCTTCATATTTTCATGAAAACAGACCCAAAGCCCAGTTAAAGTTTTCACTTAATATTCATTGTTGCCTTTTATGTTTCTACGTCACGAAATAATTACCATATTGCCCACATGTCTCTGTGAACTTGGAATATTTCGACTGGGTCACTATACTCTATATCTGAAATCGGTATCAATATACACCATCCTCGCAGCTGTACTTAATTCCGTTCAGGACTCACTTCATGTGGTACCCCTGACACATATCTACACGGAAACTTGCGCAAGGCATAACAAAGTAAGATTTCCTGGTATCTATAGAAAAAGCCACAATGTAATCTAATGTGGTCTGGGGTGTATGCTCCTCGAAATTTCGAAATGTGGTTATTACTAAATGCAATTCCCTGGCATAGGTAAAGATATTGACAGATTTTAGCACCAGAAATGTTTTGATATAAGCATAATGAAATACGATTTCCTGGTGTTTACAGAACAAAATTGACGTTTTTCGCATTGATGTATGTTGTCTAGACAACATATTTTATGGGTCAAACAATACATTAGGAATAGTTATACATCAAGTGGCTCAAATAATGTATTTAGCCATTTTGATTTTCAAACTGGCCGCCAATAAAAGTCGTTTTTGGTAAATATATTTTCTTACTGGATCTAATGCCCACCATGCACCACAGCTCCACCCCATCACCTCCAATAGTGGTATCGTTTTGTTCAGGAGACCCCCCATCAGTGATATCTTACACGTTACCAGGAAAAAAAGGTGGGTTGCACTGTGCATTCCCGCCGTTTTTCAATGGCCACCAACCGAAAGTGCATTTTTTCACATATCAGCTTGTAAGACTATTAGAAGCTTAGGTATGATGTCTAGACCAACATGTTATGGGTCAAACCGTCCATTATGAATAGTTATACATCAAGTGGCTCAAATAATGTATGCAGCCGTTTTGATTTTCTTACAGGGTAGATGTAATGTCCACCATGCACCACCGCACCACCCTAAAACCTCCAAGTGCGGTATTATTTTGTTCAAGGGACCCCCATCATTGATATTTTCTATGTTACCAAGAAAGAAGTTGGGTTGCACTTTGCATTTCCGATATATTCGATTAGCACATTACGAACAAGTATACGCTAAGAAGTTGAATACGAATAGCAACTGGAAAAGAGGTAGTTATGGTCATGCATGATGGATAAGAATGCCAAAGAACAGATGTTAAACGCTTACATGAAAATATTGTTAGCTTCCTTAACCTGTTTCTGCCGTAGTTAAGCACATGACTATTCAAATTATTTCATGGCATATGGACAACTGGCCCCGACATTACGAAACCTTTTGAGAACGATTTCATGTTAAAGCTCAAATTTAGTTAAGCATGAAATTGTACTAAAAAAGAGTTCGTAATTTCGGGGCCAGGACGTGATGAAAGTTATCACATTTCATATCTGTATTGTTCTTTATTTCATTATCTCGGACAACTCACCCTTTCCATCACCCACTGTCTGTCTGTGTGTCTGTGTGTGTGTGTCTCTCTCTCTCTCTCTCTCTCTCTCTCTCTCTCT